>JAHDVE020012275.1:0-72273 GCA_022606495.2 Halesus radiatus | reverse complement strand
AGTATATAACTGTGCCTAGGCACATTTAATATAGTAAACACCTAGAACAAGCATAAAACTGTGCCTAGGCACATTTAATATAGTAAACACCTAGAACAAGTATAAAACTGTGCCTAGGCACATTTAATATAGTAAACACCTAGAACAAGTATAAAACTGTGCCTAGGCACATTTAATATAGTAAACACCTAGAACTATGCCTAGTATACAACTGTGCCTAGGCACATTTAATATAGTAACCACCTAAAACAAGTATAATACTGTGCCTAGGCACATTTAATATAGTAAACACCTATAACAAGTATAAAACTGTGCCTAGGCACATTTAATATAGTAAACACCTAGAACAAGTATAAAACTGTGCCTAAGTACATTTTAGATAAATATAGATAAATATTTTTAAAGTAATATAAGTAGATGTATGATGTCCTCCGTGGTCGAGTGGTTATGATCCTTGGCTATAGCATATTTGCGATACGTTCCAGAGTGGTAGATACTTTCAGTGTCGCCCTGGTGAAAGACCACAATTCACAATCGAAACCTTGCTGGAAATGGCTTTAGCCGTGTTTGATGACCAGATCTGAAAATTCGGGTACTTCTCCACCTTCCTCTTCCCCGTCTCCTTCCTCTCCTACTACCCTCAGTCTCACAATATACCCCAATTGGGGATGCCATAGTCTCACTGGCTGCAGATGGTTGGGAGCAGTTGTGACTCTTGTGCGGTACTCACATAACAAAATGTTATATTAATATTAACAAAAATTTCAAATAATCGTAAATGATTTTGAGATGTGATGATGATAACGCATTGGATGGAGAGAATATTTTCCGAATATTCCAGTTGGTAATTACAATGGATTCCGTTTGACGGTTGTAATGTAAAGACAAAAGATTAACTCTCCCAACGCCATGTATACTACCTTTTTTATATCTCTCTTTTTCATGGCGGTCTCGTTCATACAATCACTCAGACGTGCTGTGTTCATTTCAGTATGTAGTACCATTGATCTGTAGATCAGTGTGCATTACTGATAGCTTACCATTTCACAGAAGGAGTGAACAGAGAGGACAGAACGCCACACAACACTGTATTGGCATACACTCACAGTAGATACTTAGATTTCTTGATCGTACCACGACTTCTTCTGTTACTAACTTGCGCGTCCTTAAAATACCTATTCATAAATAAAATCAACAAAAGTATTATATTAAACGAAGGTAAAAATTAAAAATAATTTAGAGACATTTTTTTCAGCAAAACAAGTGAAATCATTACAACATTCATTCCAGTGTCTCCGTAATTTCAGATTTTCGAAATTGCGAAGACAGTGCGTTATTTATTATCTAAGTAACTAATATTTTCAATACCATAGTGCAAAATAATCTTTCCTACCAAAAAAGTTTAAAACATTTACCTTCGCAGCTTCTTATCGTGGAAGCAATGAGAACACCTTCCTACTAAATGCTGTTTTTAACTTATATTCTGTTCCATGAATCAAATCCCTGCAATCGTTCTCGGTCGTATTGACTGAAGCCAACGCGCATGCGCCACGCCTCTCACGATACAAACCGACAAAGGTATGGTCATCTCTTTTTCACCTGCGCAGTTCTTGAGATCTTCCTCTTTCCGACGTACGTTTAGTGCAGGTTATCGTTAACACTGAATGATTTGTCTCCCTCAGACACGATGGTATCTAAGCAAGAGTCTGCGTTTGAATTCCACTTTGTCCTTATTTAAGGGTATTTTTTTCTATATTCGATGAATTTCAAATCCTATTTTGTTTGTATGAATGGCTCACAAGAGTCGCAACTTCGCGAATTCCGTGGGACTATGTCACCCTAAATTGGAGTAAAAACATTATCAGCATTGAATATTTTTATAAGGGTAATCAAAAAATAATACGACTGCCTCTAAACGCAACGTTTTTTTTATCTTCATTTACTGAAAACTATAAATATCATAGTTTGTTCATCTGAGATATGTTACTTTGGCATTTTAGGCATTTTCGTGGATTTTTAGGGCACGGGGCAATGAAATTATCCCTCCTCCCTGCCAATTTAAATGCACAAATAATTTGCCGAAGTAGGTAAATAACATCGGCGAACTGTGCTCCATTCTGTTTTATTTTATAAATAATAAAACAGAATTAACATACACAAATAACTATAAAAAGAGCAGTATGGAAAGACTCCGTGTACAGCACAATAACGCCTTCTGCATAATGTTTGGCCTCCTCAGATACTGCAGCGCTTCCAGTATGTTCACGGAGGGCGAGTTTCCAGTTTTGCATCCCTTATAAGATCCAAGGTGGCTGGAATGAGGGAAAGAATAAACAGCTCCGGGAATATTCTCATCATGGAGGCCCGCCTCAGTCCATCCTCCAGCATCGACGCATACTGGAGAAAGATATTGCCCCCTCTCAATTTAAATGCAGCAGCATCTTAAAGGCTGTATTTTCATGTACTTTTTTATATTTATGTTTTTTGTGTCATATATCATTCACCTACTATCTTATTATAATATGAACTTTTATACATTATATTTGACATATATACATGTTTTGTATATTTTTCTAACTATTGTATGTATACTTCGTATGGAACGTGTGGGACTGCACTAACCTCCCCACATACCCCAATAAACATTCATTATAAAACAAAATTAGAACAATGTAAATTATAAGTATACTATATAAACATATGAATTAAGCAAAGACAAGAAATAAATAAATAAACGTAAGAGAATAGAAGTGACAAGTCAAGTTATTTGTATCTGTCATAAGCAAGTCTTTACTTGCTTATGACAGATACAAATCATTTAGGCTTACACCAACCAAATTAAATTTTTTACTTGACTTGACCTGTCTATTTAAAGTTCTAGTCCTTCATGAAACTTATTAAAATTCTGTATATGTTAGTTTTACAATAATATATGGTATTTTTATAAGTTTCTTAAAGAACTTGAGCTTTAAATCTACAGTAACAATTTATTCCATTTCAAATTCCGTGTACACCTGCTGACAAACAATTAATTTCTATATTTAAAAGCATTACGTGCTAAAAGAGTTTTTTAAAAAAATATTTTAATTAGAGCCATCTGTGAACGCATACTACCTCCCGTTTAGCTTTAAGTAAATATTGTATATGAAATATGACTTGAGTAATAATAATAATAATGTTTTATTATCTTCTTTTTTTATAACAAATAATGATATCCTCACTGTAATTTCCCGTGCTGAGGATTTCATTTACGAAATATTAAATTACGTTATATTAAATTGATTTGCTTGATGAAAAAAAAAAAAATTGTAAGGTGGTGTGTTTTATCATATACGGTCTCGGTATCATTATTAAAGTAAGTTAAAGCATATGGTTTCATACTAATAACAATTCATGGTCCATCTCCTTTATTTCCACTATCCATATTTTTTAAAATAGCTTTTGATGCGTGTAAAACCCTGTTCGTTTATAATGTCATTTAACTAGCATTAGAAATTGTCGGCTTGTGTCACTGAGGAATTTTTATGTTTTTTTTTATTGCAAAATTGATAACGAACACATATCAACTGCATTAAGTGGCAGTGTGATTCCTTCGTGCAAATAAAAAATAAAAACACAATTTTTCAGATAGAAATAAGTAACATGTAGAAATGCAGTTATTGCAACCATGACTCAGTGCAGGTAAGACCTTATAACACTGTCTTGACTTTATTTAGCGATACAAAAATTATATGGTATGTGAGATAAAGTTTGTCCATGTGGCCAAAGTATGTTCATTTTTCCGAAAAATTTGAGAACCAAAAAAGGGTATGAAAAAAAATATACATATTTTTTTAAAAAGTCCATACTGACTTTCAAAAATAGCAAGAATCCGAGAGGTAGCAGGCGAAGGTGCGCGTGAGGTCATCCGAAGTGAACGATACCCGTCAGAAGGACAATTTTTATGGAGTTTTTTTTTCTTCAATGATGAATTCCAGTACTTTGTTTAATTAATATTAAATGTCTAACTTAATAAACCTTTTTTTTATAACGTTTGAATTTTCGTATCTGCCGCCAAAAATCGAACTCCATATGGTATAGCTGAGAATTAATTTAATTATGAAGACGAACTTAAAAAACATATTGATTAAAAAAATGAACTCAAATTCCCTATTGTATAAATTAATAAAACCTATTTTATCATAAATCAAATGTCTTCCCTTTAGATAACACAAAACATTTTAATAAAAAAATTATGTAATGTACAAAATTGAATTAAAGATAAAATTCTTGCCGTTCGGGATTACCCGCAGCACACGGGGTAATGGCGAACGTCAACGTTTTCTGCAAAAACCACAACCACAACTTGAACATGCAAACCATATAAAGACAATTTAAAACAAATGGATATTTAGTAAAAAAAAGTGCAGGCCCCCTCAGAACAGTTCTCCCTAGTGAGGAGGACTGTGAACACTGTGACAGATACCTGTATTATAATAATATGCATTATACTTACATACTATCTATATAATATGCTTTATAATTATAATTTATTACATAAAGTACATACATGTACAACCTTTACAAAAATGAATAATAAGAAAAAAAACGCTAATAATAAAACCGCACTACAAACTTTCATTTGGTTTCACAATGTTTGGATATGTATTTTCTGTAAGTTACGTTTGTAAAATGTAACACCAATGTGCCATAATTAGAGCAGAAATACCTCCATTGAAGATCGTTTTGAATTTCCCTCTACGAAATGCATTCCTGTTCTGACGTGAGAAGCGACTTTTGCATGATCCGGTTGGTATGGGTATGGCGTTATTGGAACTTTCTAGAACTCGATCATTCGGAGTTACCCCCTGCTCGCCATTACCCCACGGTCCCCTATCTATATGGCCCATCATTGAAACACTCAGTACCTACCTGCCTATGGCGAAATAAGCATCAAATTTGTCCACTTTGATAAATATATTATGAACGTTTTTACGTGAACACCGAGCTAGAGTGCCAACAGCCGGGAGCTGGGGGGATTATGGCATCCCCAATTTAGATATGTAGTAAAGCTGAATGGAATGGATAGGGAAATGAATGGGGAAGAGAAAGGTTGGGAAGTAGATACCTGGCTATTTATATCTCGTCATTATTAAAGGCTAAAGCAACGTTTCAATTCTGAACGGTGGTATTTCACCAAGACGATACTGAGAGTATCTACCACTCAGAGGACCGGTTCCACGATATCTAGCATTCTGTGCAGGAAATACCAATTGCAAAAAATCCAAAAGAATTAAGTGAAATTTTATTTGTTGTATATTAGCATCCCTATTTGGGGACGGTTGTGAGTAAGCCAGGGAGGGGGAGGAGATGAGGAAGATAAAGCTTGGGAAGTGCCTACCTAGATATTCAGATCCTGTCTCTAATTATAATAATAATTGGATTACTTCTATAGCGCCATTTTCGCACGAAAATTACCTCAGGGACCCAAATTATGGCATATGGTATCAAGCAGTGGTGTGCAGTTCATAAAGTCTAAAAAGCCTAGCCCACCCTAGGAAAAAAAACCACAAATAAATAAAAAATAAATTTTTAAAAAAAATCATTTTTTTAATTGGAACAAATTTCTAAAAAACAGGTTAACTGGGAATATCATTTATTCAGTTGGCCATAACTATCAGCAGAAGATAAATGAAATGACGATTTTCGAATATTCAATACGCAATTCACACCCGAAGTTAAAAATCTACACACAGCCTACCTTTTATCATAGAGCAATGCACGCCACTAGTATCAAATAGGTAGGAAAAAAAATGTTGAGAGATGTTTTGTTTTTTTGCAAATAAATCTAAGAGAAGGTAATTAAAATTTCGGCAAGGTCAAACAAAAAACTTATGGAATCGAATACATCACCGATTCCCAACCTGTGGTACATGTACCCTAAAGGGTACTTACGTGTTTATTGGCTAGGTGGTACCTACCTACTTGTACCTCGAAATCAATAATGGCACAATAACGGTATCAAAGCACAACATTCAGCAGTCCCAAGTTTGAGAGATGCGTTTCTGATGGTTTATTTATTTTATGTTAATTATTTATTTAAACGCCCACAGGGCTTTTACACATAAGTACACCTTTTTTAAATCACATGTTAAAATAAAAATAAAATCAAAAACATGCACAAAAGTTAATTACACTTGAAATAAAAATAAAGTGCACCAAAGCTAACAAACACGGTTGACATTTGTCACATGAGAACGGGTCGCTTCTACGACTCGTTCTTGTGTTTAACAGCTCGGCTGTGGAATGATCTGCCGGCCTATGTTATTCCTCCATCCTACAACACGGGTCTCTTCAATACCCAAGTTCACTCCTTCCTATCCTCTAAAAAAACCCTACACACAGCATCCCCAAATATGATATAGGCCTTGAGGGAAATTATTTCCCCCAGGGTCTCCTGTGTGGTGTTTCCGTAAAAAAAAAATACACAGTAATACACAGGAACAGAAAATATAAATAATGTAACATCCACAAAACCAACGTTTTATTCATACAAAAAAGTGTAAAATTGTATTCAACAATAAATTATAAAGTAGGTAGAAATAGTTCGTTCACACTCTTTTTTAAATTTTCTTATCAGATTCAGTTCAGATTATCGTCAAATACATCCATATCATTTAAGTATGTGTTACCAAGAATGTGTAAACGTTATATTGGGGAATGCAAGCTGTAGTTGGAAAGTGATATACATATGTAAAATTTAAATATTTTTCTAGTACTTAGTTCGTTTAGGTATGTGTGGCCGGTTAAATGCAGAAGTTCAGAACAATCGAATTTACATTTAATAAAAAAGATAGGTTTATATCATATTACATTTTATGTATATAAACTAATACATACATGGTTACATTTCACTGTTCACTTACACTTTTTTCAATTACACTTTTACAGTAAGCATAACAATTATTTTTGTATACATTCATTCTTCAAACTTTCAGACATCTCATCATACATTTTCAGTTCTGTATACATTAAGCAGTTCTGTGATTCTGTTTTTCTCATATGCGGTAATCTAATTCTATTTACATTCCTGCTTTCATAATTATGTACATTCTTACTAAAAACAATTTCATCCATAAAATATTTTGGCATTTGGTTTGGCAGAATTGTACCTATAAAAATTAAAACATTGTACAGTACTCTATTTTTATTGGAATCCAATGAAGCTCTTCTCTCGTGTGATTGATTCTTGTATATTTGCCTTTCCTTAGTACACATCTCACAGCTCTATTTTGAATAATTTCTAACATGTTTAGATTTCCTTCACTGACCAAATATTACATCTTAAAGCAATAGTCTAAAGGTGGAGAAACTATAATTTTATAAATAAGCTCTGCAGTGTTTCTATTTAGTTTATGTCATCCAAGAAAATTGATTTTTTTTTATACCTTTTTAACATACATTCAAAATTTGCTGTGACAGATAGTTTTAAATCCAGTTGGTTGCCAAGAGTAAACGGCGCTTAAAAAAATCATCCAAATATTATCATAATTATGCAAGTTAAGAAGTTTGGGAGCCACTGGAATAAATTATAAATGTCTTGCCAGTACCTACCTAATTAATCGTAAAAAAAAATTAAGTGACCTTCAAATTAAGAATAAATTGGAAAATAAGTATGTTCCTCCGCAGATAATAGGTATACCAGTCGTATGCAGGCATCACTTTATGATTTCCTGGTATGGATTATTTACCTTTTAAAAAATAATTTCAAGGTCGGATCGTGGCATTTAGTGAATGATTCCAATTTGATTTAATAATATAATAAATTAAGGAGGTAAGTTCTATTTCACTCTAGGATTACATTTGTTTTTTTTTAAACTTATTTTTTCGATGTACATTTATTATAAAGTGATCTATGTAGCAGTGGCGTGCAGTCCAATTGAAAAGTGGTGACTACCCTAAGAAAAATGAATATCATAGAAAAAATAATCATGAAAGAATGATATAAAACTTTTTTTTTTTTTTTTGTTTCCGGAAGAAGCAATCACTTTATGGTAAGACATCATATTAATTAAAACCAACACCTTGTTATAACCCACGAAAATATTATATTTTTACGCCAACCGATTTCGCTTAGATCAAACTTTGTCAAGGCAAAGGGGTCAGTTAGTTTATTGCCCTGAAGAATCTTGATCTAAGCGAAACCGGTTTTCCTAAAAATAAAATAAATTCGTGGTTTATAAGAATGCGTTTGCTTTATTTAACATGATTGTTGGGTTATATAGTTTTTCAAAGAAACATTTTTATATAAAACCTTTGGAAAAAATTTTGGAGCCCGGCCTACGCTTCGTAGCATTTTAAAAGACAATGAACAGCTGATAGTAGCCCCGAAGTGACCGATTTTAGAAGACAGTGAACAGCTGATAGTAATCCCTAATGAGCGACTTTAAAAGACAGTGAACATCTGATATTAACCCCGAAGTGACCGATTTTAAAAGACAGTGAACAGCTGATAGTAACCCCTAATGAGCGACTTTAAAAGACAGTGAACATCTGATATTAACCCCGAAGTGACCGATTTTAAATGACATTGAACAGTTGATAGTAACCCTAAAGTGACCGATTTTAAAAGACAGAACAACTGACAGTAACCCCGAAGTGACCGATTTTAAAAGACAGTGAACAGCTGATAGTAACGCCGAAGTGACCGATTTTTTCAAACTTCACCTAAAAAAATTTAACTTCGGACACCATTTACCTACTGGAAAACGAAAGCTCAAATCATAAGTATAGTATCTCATATCATCTCATTTTATACCGCAAAATCGACTACAAAAGTGATGTAGATTCACCAGTTTCCCGATTGTACCATTAATTTATTTATATTTATTTATATTAAATAAATAAGTTTACTTACACAAGCCAGAAAGATGGAAAGACTGATAGGGATATTGAAAGAAGGGTGAATGCAGGAAACTCCATTAACGGAGGACTGAACGCGGTTAGCGCTAATAAAAAGTTGTCCAAAGAAGCGAAGCTAGCAGTCCACAATGTAGTAACCCCGATGTATGGCAGTGAGGCATGGAATTGGCAGAGGAAGGATGAAAGTAAACTGAATGCCGTAAAAATAAGATCTCTGAGACGAATGTGTCGTAAAACCGAGTATGATCGTGTGAAAAATATTGAGATTCGTAAATAATGCAAGGCTGATATAAGCGGAATGAGTAAGCTTAAGAAAGGGACGCTTAGATGGTTTGGGCATGTAGAGTGAATGAACGAAGAAAGGAGTATAAGAAGAATATATGACACGAATGAGAATGAAAGAAGAAGCTGGGGACGGCCGAGGAACACATGAACAAATACTTGAGTTGGGCCATATCAGAAGTCGGAATAATAGAAGAGAATGTATGAGACGATGTATGAATGTGAATGAAGCAAGAAGTGTATGCTAAGATCGAGTTGTTTGGCGGTCCGTCCTTTCAGCCTACCCCTGCGGGGAAACGGTGTGATGGTTGGTTAGTTAGTTAGTTTAGCGAAAGCCGGGAATTGAACCTGAAAAGCGTATGAAAGACTTCGATCTCATTGGCTTTTTCTAAATTATTGACTTTAAAGTATACATAATTGTATTATTGACTCACCTTTATTAAAACTCATCCAGTCCAACATTCCATGCGGTAGACCCGGAAACAATGAATTGCTTTTTCTCATTCATTATGGGTACCATTCTCCACTGTCCAAAATGTCGCGACTTGTTAACTCAAGCCAGGGCTTTAAAATTTTTGGTAGCAGTCTAAATGATTTTTGACAGACTAATAGTATAAGAAAATGAATTTCAAAGAACATCATGGATTTTACAAAAACTTGTTCAGGGTTTGACTTGAATGTTCTCTCAAATGTATATTTATGTAATTGGTTAATTCTTTAGTATGTATGTGCTGTAATTTTTTTTATGTAACATATGAGGTAAACAATTGCACACTGAGTTTCGTCGTCGGCTCATAAAGCTCAGTGATACGTAACTCAATCTTTTCAATATTACTCAATAATATTATCTGTTCTTTTTATTACTAAATTTTAAACTCATTTTTTTTCCTTATAGCACCAACCAGTACCTATCAAACACATATACATAATCTCTTTATACTTATTTATTATACTTTTTTCTAGATATATTATATTACCATTCTATGTCAATACTAGCTTTATTCCCTTCTATTGTTGTATAATGGCACTTAATATGAACTAAACTTGTCAATTTGACTGTCCTAAAACGGGATTTGTTCCTAGTTGGGCAGTCAAAGCTTTATTCAATGTCGTTGTTAAATAATGTGTGTTTCAAATAAATGAATATTATTATTATTATAAGTTAAACAAGGCTGTATAAATAATGAATATTAAATACTAGAAATTGGGTAGCATTAATGTATGTAAATGTGACTTATAACTTCATTAATATATAACCGTATTATTTGAAATGTATTTTTGACATTCAGTGAATGAAATGTTTCCCAGATTATTCAGTTACAAGCCCTTGTAGCTAGTATAAGTAATAATAATAATAATATTGATAAAATAATCAGATAAGAATCCGATCGGACTTGATAAACGAATGAGTTGAATCAGGATCCGAATTATATGGGTACGTAGTAAATATTATTACATATCCCTGAGTTTCGTCGACGGCTCATAAAGCTGAGTGATACACCAATCAATCTCATCAATATTACTCAATATTATTTATTTTTTTTTAGTACTCAATTTTAAACACTTTTTTCACATAGCGTCAACCAGTACCTACCAAATACATATACATAATTATCTAGTATACACGATTATTTTTTTATACAATTCTTCACATCTCTTTATACTTAATTATTATACTTTTTTCTAGATATATTATATTACCACACAATGCTTTTTTCCCTTCTGTTTTTTTTTTGTATATGGCACTTCATATGAACTAAACATGTCAATTTGACTGTTCTAAAACGGAATATGTTCCTAGTTGGGCAGACAGATCTTTTTTGCAGTTGTGATTCAAATAAATACATATTATTATTGTATTTGTAAAAAACGTTAAATATATTCTTAGAGTTTTGACAACCTCCGTGTTCGGGCGGTTAGTAAGATTTTATTTTATTTTGTTTTTATATTAACGGACCATTGTCCATTTATACGAAATGCACAACACGAAATGAGATAAACAAGGAAAAGAACAGCACGTACATTCCATGAATGAAGCAATGACAAAAATATGAATTTAAGAGAACATTCAAGTCAAAGCCTGAACAAGGTATTGGTAGACTCCATTATGTTAGACATATTATGAGATATTCTTCGAAGTTTATTTTCGTGAAGCATCAAAAAAATCATTTAGACGAGTACCAAAAATTTCAAGGCCTGGCTTGAGTTAACAAGTTTCGACATTCTGGATAGTGGAGAATGGTACACATAATTAGTAGAGTGTTGATTGAGGAAAGGCAATTATTGTTTCTAAGTTATGACAAGGGATGTTGAACTGGATGAGTTGCAATAGAAAAGTTGAGTCAATAATACAAGTAATTATTTTTAAAATGCAGGTAACTTATATTATATGCTGAACTATTCCTCCGCATACTCAATTTTAATAAATAAGTATTTCTCATTGCTTTGATATGTAGAGTGGATTTAGTTTTTTATTGTATAATATTAATAACATACAATGGGAACTTGTACCCGCTAAGCCACTGCAAGTAGCTTGTCAGCAGGAGTTTAGTTCGACAATATTATATAATACAACAATAAATAATAATCATCGTACAAAGGTAGTCCAATAATAGAACAATATAGGTGCAAGTATATTGTGATCAATGTACACAAGTTGGAAAAAATATTTAAAGCAAAACTGAAAAATAGCAGTTTTTTATCGAGATACTAGACTCCAATTACGTAATATCGATTTAAATAATACTATAAAAATATCGAAATATCAACAAGTATTAAACAAATTGAGAAATAAAAAAAACAGTAATACAGTTTTGTTACAGTGAGGATAGACTTAATATAATAGTAGCACTTAAATAATTTTAAAGATACCCGCAGCTCTCAAGGTGATATACAATCAAGGAGACCATCATATTTGTTCAATAGACAATGTAAGAAATAGCAAAATAGCGTAAATACAGAAGATATCAAGGAACTAAACGATGTGTGGAGAAAGGAGTGTATGGAGAATATGAAACACGAAAATGAATTGTAGAAGCAGTCAATAACGCCGTAGATACATGGCACGAACAATCAAATCAAATACTTGGATCATGTCAAGAATCATAAAAACAGAAAAAAATAAGATTTGATGTATGAATATCAATGAAGCAAGGAGTGTGTGCCAAAACAGAGTTCTGTGGCGGTTCATCCTCTCTGTCCACCTCTGTGGAGAAACGGCGTGATGCTTAGTTAGCTAGATACATCGCTAAAAGTATACAAAAGAACTTCCATTCACCAACTTGTCTATTGTATTTGTGTGTTATATCTGAGGCAACCATAATCATTTGTTATAAAAAAGGTTAATTAATCAAGTGAAATAATGAAATACAAGACGATAACTGTTCCACATTTGAAAGTGCTGCCGCTCCTGATTGGCTGCAGATTAGCCTCCCCTCCCCTGATTGGCCAGCTTGGCGGTGGCCGCCGGGCGCAGGCGCACACCATTATCTGTAATTTGATATTTCGGAAAAGGGAACATAGCTCATTCCATTTTTTTATTGTCTGAACCTTTTATGATGGGAGTAAAAGGTTATGTTGGGGGGTTCAGATTATAAGACATACCTACGTGATTTTAGTTTTACAAGAAATTCTAATATATATGGATTAAAAACTTACTAGTCTGATTTCTGTTGAAATGCATTTTGTAAAAAGGTCAGATGCATTATTTGCGTCATTGCAAAAATACATCTACAATGCAATCACTGAACGTGTAATTCCATTAAGTGTAATCTATACATATATAATTGGATTATTGAATAGTTTTGTGAAAAATCACCTCAAAGACGCTTTAAAAATATTACTTCATGTTGTCTATCTAATTATGTCCAAACTGACACAGAAAAACATAATTACCTAGCAGGTCGCTTCAGATAAACAGTTTTATTAGATAATTTAAGCTTGTATAAGTTATGATGTTTAAAGTTGCTTTTTTTTATCCTTCTTTTCTATTGATATTACATTTATTAGAAGATTGGTAGCAAAAGAAGATTTGGTATTTATTTGAAATATGTATAATTCACTGTTCATTTTTAGGACTAGAGAATATTTATAAAATGCCTTATATAAATATATATATATATATATATATATATATAAATAATGATTAGGAAATTTTCAATAAATATTTACATTTTTCAAGTGTTGCGGACTGTGGAAAGAGTTGTAAATCGACGCATTTGCGCACCGGTGGGTGATTTTTTTTGCTTATTCTATAAGTGACTTTAGGAAGGTACTGATCGGCTAGCCTAGCTAATCAATTTGCGTATGCGTTTCTTCCTTAGTTGAATTTAAAAGAGTTGAGTTCCATTTATGGACACGATTATCTGAAAAGATGAGTTTTAACTTTAGCTCTGAATTCTGTCGAGTCTTTGATCATTCTTAAGTCATTCGCCAGCTAATTCCAGGGTTTAGGTCTTGATACTCCGAAATATATATATAGGTACTTACCGGTTTAAAAAAAAACTGATGGCCTTAAATTACGTAAAACCATCGTCTCTCTTACACATCCTGTCATCGTATATCGCCATTACATTTGATCGAAATAAAAAATTTCGTCTTGTAAATGAACAGAATTTCTACATTTGCAAATTTAAGCAAAGAATGGCCAGACTTTTGGATCACTAAACACGCCCATATCGCATTGCTTCTTTATTCAAAGCTATAAAGTGTTTCTGTAACGACCATGATTAAATAAACATATTTTTAATATATAAAATAAAACAATAACTTTGTTTTACATCACTTTTATTTATACTTTAGCCGACCGGGTTTCGCTACTACCGTAGCTTCTTCAGGGCAGTATACAACTAAACTATGAACTAAGATGCACATGTGTTATGGAATGATACAAACAGGCTAGTGAAGGGCCAAGGGTGGGAGATCAGCAGGTACCTGCTGATCGGGAAGGGAATGTTTATTGTTTGTTTATTGGGAATAATGCTGATCTCCCACCCTTGGCCCTTCACTAGCCTGTTTGTATCATTCCATAACACATGTGCATCTTAGTTCATAGTTTAGTTGTATACTGCCCTGAAGAAGCTACGGTAGTAGCGAAACCCGGTCGGCTAAAGTATAAATAAAAGTGATGTAAAACAAAGTTATTGTTTTATTTTATAAATTATAATGTCACATCACCAAGTTACCGCTTCATATGAAAATATATTTTTAATACATTTCTTGAATATAATCTCACACCTACTAACCAAATGAAGCGAACAATGTGTACAAATATAAACTGAAAAAGGTGTCTTTCACTGATAGCTCTATCGTAACATCCCCTTCTTTCTCCTAGACGACACTCCTAACAGAAAAAAGAGGTTATGCGGAAGCATAGGACTGTACATGAATAAAAATAACTGCACGTTATTAAGTATCTAGAAAAATATTTATGTTAAACCAGTTGTTACCCATGAAAAATTGAGGGACCTCACTTGACTTGTATAGTTCCACTTAAAATGACCTACAAAAGTACATTAGCGGCGATTTCACTACCCCTCAATAAACTGTTGAACAACGACTCATTCAACAACGTTAAACATAAGATTAACATGGCGATAAACCGGCGATGGTTTCACCACCGATAACGTGCTTCCAATTAGTGATTGTGCGAGGTTGTTTGACAACATCCCATTTTTTCAAATCATATATCCCGTCTACCGCAACGCCTGTCCGTCTAATACCGTTGTTTCTATGGAATCACATACGTCAAAACAGACAAAAGGTTTATATCGCGATCTGGAATCAATGTCATCCAATATCTCCAAAAAAATTACACGAGTTCTTAGTACTCGTGGTCTTCGCATTAAAAAATAGAAATTAACCCTTTATAATTCACACTCATACGTTAGGACGGACGCACAAAGGATACTATACTGTTTAATAATATTCGTGGAGAAAAATCAAATGATGTGAACCGCCCCAGTAACCAGAGCTCGTTTTATTTTTACTTTCCCATACGTTATTCACCATGAGGATGTATGCGTGGCACGACTGTCGTATCTGCTATCACACACATAGAAACCTCCTCGAAGTAGGCATATATATATATAGTACACACAGTGTATGTGTGCATGAAATGGAGCCATCATATTCCAAATCAGGTTAATGCGTTCGTATAAAAAATATACATTTACCGTCTACATAGCGACATGGGATATAGGTACAGGGGGACATAGGAGCATGGGGACCAGGGGATACGTTATGTACACATCAGCCTTGCGTGCATCTGCTCGACTCAGTTTACAGTTGAAGCAAACAGAAAAGGACGTCATTTCTACATATACCCATGGTCATCCATTAATTAACTTAATATTAAAATTCTAAAAGCGTTTTACTAATCCATTTTTTCATCTTCGTTTGTACACTACATAGCGTCTTCCACTGGCAAACTTTGGGCAAATATACATAGATTCGCGTTAGGATGCCATTCTCAGTCGAGTCTATCGCAAGACTCGAACAATTCAACGTGACATATACGCAACCGCAGCCACAGAGGTCACGAAATTTCAAAAACGAAATTCGCTTGCTTTAACCGGGGCGAAACATCCTGAGAAACAGCGGCTCCGAAAATAATAATAAAAACGTTTATTTGTCAGTAAATTGTTAATTATATATTTTATTTTAACATATTATATAGTTTGAATAATCGACAAAACGGTCACTGCTCAGCTATACATTCTGGAGCCCGGAGAGCAGCTGGTTTTCAGCAGTGCCCATAGAAATCATATGAAGTTATATATATCAAATCTCTACATTTAAATAAAATAACATTGTTTTAAATCAAAATATATAAAAATAATATACATTTTTTTTACAAAGTGTTACGCGGTTGACTGTGCAGCCATCAACCATTCGTTGCAGAACTTCTTGATGCACTGCAGCGATTTCGACTTTCGAATAAATAGTGGTATTTCGTTCCAAATTTTTTTATTTATTTAGTCAACGGTATAGATATACCATAAACAATAATTGCATGTCACAGTTAACTACAAGCGTAATAATATAGGATAAATAATTATAAAAAGTAACCATTAAACGCGGCATTGGGTCGTACAATGACATCAGGGAGTATGTAAAGAATAAAAGTTAATGAAGGATATAAAAGTAAAAGATATGCGTACATATAAAACATATAGTAAACTTAAGTTAAATTAATATCGATTGAAAAGATATGACAGTAAAGCCTTCCTGTACTTACCTTCCGTGCAGTTAAATAGATCCGCTACATTTGCGTATCTATTACTAACTTCATGTAATCTAGGTACAAGCGAGTGGTTGCAATTCTCAGTCCTGGTATTGTTACATTTAAATAGAATTTTGGAACGAGTTGCTCTCGTAAGTGTATGAAATTGAATGAGATTAATTAAATCGGGGCTGTCTATACAACAATTTTGAACATAAATATCAAATTGGAAATAATTCTTCGATCTGAGGGACTTAGTAAATTTAGTTCTTTCATCAAGTAATTATACTTAATGCTTTCAATAGGAATACCGAGTTTGTAATTAATGTGTCTTAGGAATTTATGTAGATTTTTTCGATTGAATATGAATGTATTTTAAAATGGGGGGACCAGATCTAGGAATTATATTCAACTTGACTTCGAACTGAAGATGTATACAAAGTTTTCAAGGTTGAAATATTCCTAAATCCCCTGGAATTTCGAATAATGGAGACATTTTGATTCCCTCGTTTTTGATTGCGTTTATATGGGACATAAAGATTAATTTAGAGTCGAAAGTTACGCCCGGGTAATTAATTTCATTGACAGAGTCAAGAGTTAAGTTACGGATAAATAATTGGCCTAAATATTTTGAAAAATCTCAGTAAGCTTAGGTTAAATTAATATTGATTGGACTAGCTGTAACTAACCTCAAATACAGCGGTTCGATGTCTGGGGAAACAAGTAAATAGTCTATTTGGCGTGCATTGTATGCATGGGAGTCACGGGACCACTGCAGTTTATCAAACAAACCTACGAATTCATCAAATTGTACATTTGAAATGTTTGAATTTCTAAATTTCCTCGAACTTTTCACAGCTTTACAATGTATTCATAGATATACTAATAAAAAAAGCATTTGTATATTTTTTTAATATTTATTATTAGGTATTAATAGATCGATTTTGGATTTCCAGCCATGCCATATCCTTTATTCGTATGTTTTTGTAACTTTCGTGGGGATAAAACGTACAAAGTTGGAAAATTTCCAACCAACTCATGCATTTTTTTTTCACTTTTTGCCTTGATTAATAAAAGCGGAATTACAGCGGTAGCGAAAAAAGCGTTGTAAAATTCAACGAAGTTCCGAGCAGGTTTGAGCATGCGCGCAAGTCGCCACGAACTGAGACAGCAGCGAATTTTTCGTTTGCGAATAATTCGCTGTCGCTGCGGATCTTTCGCACTGGTTTGTGAGAGCCTTTAAAATTTAGAAACGGGGAAACCAAATCTAGTCAATTTGTTGATTTAAAACAATGTTTTTAGTCGATTTTTTCTATGACTGGTTTAAAATTCTAACTACCTAGTTCTAAATATGTGATAATTGCGTAATAATATTAATTATAATTGGATTATTTGTATTGCACCGTTTTTGGGCAACATCACCTAAAGCTCTAAACTTAAACTTTAGGGTGCACAGTTTACACCCGCGCTGTGCAAGCGAGTTCCATACAAATTAGCGAATGTTTTGAGGCGGAAGGAATGAATGGGATGAGGGAATAGATAATGTTGGTGAATTATTCACCATAACAAGTAGTACCAATAAAAATCTCAAACATCGACAATCGGCGCCATTTTTTGATTTCCTATTATCGGTCAGAACCCAGAAATACACACTTTGGAGGTTGCTAACTAAAGAAATACTACGAATGCTTTATCTGTACATTCATTAGAGGTAATTGGGAAAATGTAAAAGTTTTCAAAGACAGTAATTCTCAAACTGTAATCTTTTACGTAGGTACGTGAATTACGTGAATTTTTATACGAATTACCTACATACTTAAACATTAGATAAAAAGTTAAAATATGCTTTCACTGTTTTTCAAACTGCACATATTTTCTGACATTTTGGAATGTATTCCACAGAAATTAAAGATTACAATTTTAGGATTTTTGTTTTTGAAACCTCGTACCTTTTCCTAACTACCGGTATATAATTTAATCATCACCGCGCGGAGCAGACACGTAAAGTGGCAGGCACGTCAAAATTAGTGGCTTACATTATCTATGAACACATTCTTTCACGGTGTAGTGTGAATACTGTCTTCTGTGCTGTGCATGCCACTGTACGTGTCCGCACTGCACGGTGCCGGTAGATTTGAATAAACCTTAAGCCGTCAAAAAAGGTCGTGGGAAATCAACCAAACACTAACATACAGAACACTGACGGATAACGGGGATCTAACTAGTCTCAATTTTCCACTAAGTCATTGCTTGAACTTACACCGTTGAGGTATGTTTTGAATCTATTGCTTATAAATGCCACTACCTTGTTCTTATCCATTATCTACGATGCTATTGACCCATTCAGCCTGTCTAAGTAATATCTACGTATTTATGATTACACATAAGAGCATTAAACGCACTGGCGTGCATTGCTACATAACGAAAGTAGACTTTTTTTAATTATATAAATTTGGGTTTATTGAGCACTGAATATTTTAAAATGGACGTTTTTTCATCATCTTTCACTGATTGTTGTGTCTCAAGGTTGTGGCCAACTGAATAAATGTCTCTACAAGTTCCTTACCAACTAACTAACTAACTAACTCACTAACCATAACGCCGTTTTTCCGCAGCGGTAGGCAGAGAGGACAGACCGCCAAACAACTCGATCTCGGCATGCACTTCTTGAATTATTCACATTCATACAACGTCTCATACATTCTCTTCTGTCTATCCGACTTCCGACATAGCCCGAGTATTTGATTCACTTGATCGTGCCATGTCTTCCTCGGACGTCCCCAGCGTCTTCTTCCATTCACATTCGCGTCATATATTCTCCTCACACTCTTTTTTTCATTCATTCGCTCTACATGCCCAAACCGTCTAATCGTCCCTTTCTTAATCTTACTCATTACGAGTCATTACCGTTATATCAGCCTTTCTTTACGAATCTCAACATTTTTCACACGATCATATATGGTTTTACCACGCATTCGCCTCCGAAATCTCATTTTCACATCATTCAGTCTACTTTCATCCTTCCTCTGCCAGTTCCATGCCTCACTGCTATACATCAAGGTTGGTATCAGCACTCCATTGTGGACTGCTAGCTTCGCTTCTTTGGACAACTTATTTTTTGCGCCAACCGCGTTCAGTCCTCCGTTAATAGAGTTTCCTGCATTCACCCTTCTTTCAATATCCCTATCAGTCTTTCCATCTCTTGTGAACATACTTCCCAAATACACAAACTTATCGACCTGCTCCAAGTATTCATCAATCATAACTGTTGCACACTGTTTTCGTACTCTCTCTTTCACACACCATGATTTTGGCCTTGCTTACATTCATCATTAGCTCATTCTTCATACATACTTCGTTCATCCAAGATACGAGGGACAGAAGATTTTCCATCAAATTCGTGTATTAAAAAAAAATCTTTTAATGTTTTTTTGCAGAGTGAGCATAACTTTTCAGACTTTATGGAGTGCACACCACTGATTAGAAGGTAAAGATATTAATATGTAAATAAATAAAACAATAATTCTTACTATTTCCATTCCATAGTATGTACTTACTCTGATTAAAAACATTTATAAATAAATTTGTAAAACCTTGTGAAATGACATTGCCCTCTTTATTAGTGGTGGGCGAAGCGGCTAGATGATCCGGATCACTGATCCGGATCACTCACTACAGGTTCGCTGATCCAGCTCGATTGAACGACGGTTCGCGTCTCCCCGCACCATGCCCTCTCCCTCGCTCCCCTGGCCCTCCTAGTGACGTCCTTAAGACGCTCTTACACGATACTTTTTTCGTCCAGTTTTCATGTGGATTGTCTTTACAGAGAGCTCATTTAGTGATACGGCTCACTTAACCGAGCCGCTTCGCCCACCGCTACTCTTTATCAAATGATGAAATAAAGAAACACCTTTTCAATAGTACAGGATAATTCAAAATGATGAACTCAATTTCATATCGCTAAATTTTCTGAATTAGTAGTTGAATGAGCTATATAGCACTTGAAAGAGGAGGTACGAAAGTTTTGAATCCCACTGCTAGATCGCCCATAAATTCGACCGATAGATGGCTCTCGCCGCCAATCAGCCATTTTGGGTCAGTTGTGAGGAGAATGGCTACTATGCAGCATAAGGTTTTCTATGTTCGTGAGTTCTTTAAAACTGAATCAAATAATACATTTCAGAGGAAATCTAAGAAGCTGGGGGCATTGTCAATTATAGGTATTTCATAGAACTTACACTTATAAGCAGTACCTACTTATAAATAAAACAACTTGTCCTGAAAGAAAAACATATTCGGTAGGTACCTACCTTTACACCTCGGTGCGATTTGTGTGGAAAAAGACTCATTCTGAGATCAGTGTAATTTTCTGTTAGCTTTTGTAGATTTAAAAAAAAAGAGATAGGGATTTTAAGGATAATATAAGAACATAATTAGTACCATAAAAGAAAAGAACACAATAAATCGTTGCATCTTGCTGCGCTGCACAACGGCGCGACCAACGTTTTTTTCACTGAAATGCAATTAGACGAAAACAATCATAGCGAAGTATTGGGATTGCGGAATGTTAGTCAATAGACTGAAAATTGGCACAGGTGATAATGATGAGAGACTGGACTACCACGCATGCTCTTTACATTATACCTGCAGTGTCTCGCTTTCATGCCGTCTCCCTCATACAAGATTTCAGTCGCACATTTATTAGAAGAATTACTTACTCTCCAGACTTTCGAGATTTGTTAACTCAAGCCAGGACCTTGAAATTTTTGGTAGCAGTCTAAACGATTTTTGTCTGACTTTATGACTAAAATCGTTGACTCTACCAAAACACGTTCGCTCAAATGTATATTTTTGTCATTGCTTCATTCGTGTATTACGTAAGTGCTGTTTTTTTCTGTAGTTGTTGTTTTCTCATTTCGTGTTGTGTATTTTGTATAATTGGACAAAGGTCCGTTAATATAAAAATAAATAAAGAATATCATTGCTTGCTCACTTACAGGTAGAACTTGGCAAACTAAAGGATGCCCTTAGTGTACCGCGCAGCTTTTGCCGAAGTTATATGAAATGATGGAAGAATCCAGAATTGTGATTGGTGATTTTTTCCTGTTGACCCCGCCTCCTACTAAAATTGGTTTCTACGCATCGATCACCAGGCGCATTCTATCGTTTACCAGATTCTACCTAAATAGTGATAAGTTTTAACATTAGTTAGCAACTTACTTGTATTTCAAAGGCAGCCATTTTATCATTTTATTTATTAGGATTTTTTGTACAATGTTATTCTTTGTTTCAATCATTTTAAGTTATTTGGCTGCACTCTTATATGGTAGATCAGTTCTTACTCAGTGCAGCAACCGCAGCCAAAAATAGACATTTTCCTAAAATCAATTAATTGTACCTATCTATGGTTTAAACTGTCACAGTTATAAACAACATCAACTGCATAAATCATTCGTCTTTTCTCACAAAATTCTCAGTAAACAACAGCCTTCATTCAGCTCGCCTTACTGTGATTTTGGGCCAGAGGATACTCTGGACCATAGTTTCTTTGAGTGTCCTATCAATGACCAATTTCAAAACTTTATGGATTAATTGGTGAAACTTAAAATTGAACTCCCTACCAGTATTCTGCCTTCTTCAAGTCTCAAATTAACAATTTATTAGCAAATATATTTATAAAAATGGCATTAAAATGTAAATCATTGGGAATTTAGAACACATGAATTTACGCTGTAACTTATATGGTCCAATTCTATTTGCCCAAATATTGTATCCTGTTTAAAAGTAAGTAATTTTAAGGACAATCTGTACTATTAATGGGTGAAAGCCTTAAAATACCCACAACAAAAAATTATTCTCTATGTTAACAACGATAGTGCTTTTTTATTTATTTTTTATTCAATCTATTTTTGAGTAACAAATCACCCATCCACGTCAAGATATTCTCAACTAATTCAATCCTTCCAAAATTTCAAGATTTACAACCTTGGGCAGATCGAGGACTTGCTGGCGTGGACAGTGCATGTAGCTTAATTGTTATTAATTTTATCAGCGGGTCAATGACCGATACCACTAGACTCACGTCGATTCCTACCTTCGTTCAGTTCCTGAGATAATAAATAAATCAATTTGAGTGTCCGCATTCACTTGAGTCTTACCTGTGCATACGTGATTATAACAAATATAAATAAAGACAGCTTAAAAACTAATTTAGATATTTAAATTTCTTTGTAATCGAAAATTAAAGTCAAATCCCGCACTGGGAGGATTATTATATTACAATAAATGAGACAATACCAATCTCAGTATCGCCCTGCTTAAATACCACAATATTGAATCAAAACGTTTCTTAAAATTACTTAATCCGTATTTGATGACCAGATTTAAATAGACAGGTAATATTTGTAACCTTTTTTTTCCCATCTCCTTCAGTCTTATAAAATACCCAGATTTCAGATGCCATATTCCCGCTGGCTCCGGGCAGTCGGGACTCTTGTACGGTAATCACGTAAAGCGTTTATTTATACCGTGACTGGAATCAAACCAGAAACAAAATAATTATAAACGGAAAATAATTGCTGAAAATATTATTACGAGTGGCATGCGGTCCATGAAGGCTAAAGATCTGTGCCGACCATAGTAGAAACAACAAACCATTAAGAGAAATTTAAAAAAAATACGTTCATTTGACGGCCTCCATGCTCGAGGGGTAAGGCTCTCGACTACGAATCCGAAGGTCGCGGGTTCAAATCCCGGCGTGCGCAAAAAAATTATTTAATTAATTTGTGCTGTTTCACAATTAATTCATTTAAAAATAATATATAGTGTATTTTCGCACGTTCCAGAGTGGAAGATACTCTCAGTATTGCTTTAGTGAAAGACCACCATTCAGAATTGAAACGTTGCTTGAAATGGCTTTTAGCCGTGTTTGGTGACCAGATCGGAATAGCCAGGTATTTCCCCACCTTCCTCTTCCCCTTCTCCTTCCCCTTCCCAATACCTTCAGCCTCACAACATCTCCCAATTGGGGATGCCATAGTTTCACTGACTCCGGACGGTTGGTGGCAGTTGAGATTCTTGTGCAGTATTCATGTAAAAAAAAAAAATTATTCAGTTAGCCATATCACCAGAAAATGTTAATAAAATGGCCAATTTCCAAAATGCAACACACAGTTCATACCCCGACTTTAAAATGTACACACACCCTAACCTTTGGTCATAGCGCAATGCACGCCACTGGTATTATATAACCATATTTTTTTCGGCTGCGCCAAGTTAATATGGCGTGTCGTTTCCAATAAAATCGGGGTTTGTTGGTGAGGAATCAAACTGGTATGTCGATAGGTTGGGTATGATTATCACTGTCGCAATGTTACAAGTACGAAGCTGACGTATGAAGAAGAACGAGACAACCATTCATTCGCTTATGGAAGTGCATGCTGTCTCCTTCATACGCGACTATCCGTTTCTACCTTTCTCGCATTCCTATATGAGGGATTTAAACATATAAATTATTACAACAATAAATAAAATACAGAATAGAATTTGATTGAGTTTTATTTTAGCATTTTTTCAAGTTCACATATTATATTTACTTAAAGTGAAGTATGAACACGCACCTATTTACAGTTATATATAAATGTACCGTTTGTTATATTTGTTTCGAACTCTGCTAATATTTTATCGCACCATCGATTTAAAATGAGTTAAAATAATATATACCATTTTCTTTAATAATTATCGTACAACATAAATTTCAATTACATAAAAGACAAATAATAAACGGATGACTCTCGGTATATTACATAGTACGACATAGGTTATCATTTTCACGATATTTTTCATCGAAATATCTATGATTATATTTGCAAAATAAAAAATGAGATTTTTGATATGTTATCAACCTACTTCTATTTTCAACCGTCTTGTGCAAAATTTTACAAGAATTTCGTTTAGATTTTCACATTTTAATCAATGTATAATTAAATTTATAAATTTTACAATAATATCACCAATTTAAGTGTTTTCTTTTTTTTTATGAATTATGCTATAAAAAAAATCTTAAAGAAATATGAATAGAGATAGCTTTGTAATAAAAGGGCTGACGTATTCTGGAGTTTATACGTTCCTACTTATAAACAATAAGAATTGCTGGATATTACTATTAAATTTAAAACATATTTTAAAATTATTAAATCTGAATAAAATATTTGACAGTATCAAAACCATTTGACGGCCCAGTCTTTTTAAAAATTAAATACATTATTTTACACACTAAGGATACAAAAGAATTCTTAATACAATAATTAAAGATAAATAACTATTTATAAAGTATTTTTGTACAATCTTATTTACACTTTATATTCAGATTCTGGAAAAATAAACCTATGATTGTAGGTGCACCGATACCATAGGCGGAGTACTGTCAATAATTCACACTTCATCACTACAAAGTAGACATAAACCGTACTATTCATTTCTAGTAATGTTGCATTGAAAGGGAGAATGAAAATCATTAAATTGTTACAAATAAAATGTTGAATAAGACCTGAACCTCTTTATATTTTTATCGAGTTGGTCACTTTAGTATTTTCAACGATTTGATAAATTATAAAAAAACCAAAGGTAATTAAACAATTACTTACCACAAATTAAATGTATTTTACATGGAAAGGGGAATGAATAATATTAGATAGTACACAAAATAGAATGATATGAATAGGAAAAAACAGATTAGGAGCTATTGACCAAGATTTTGATAAATAAATGTAATGTTACTAATTTTGACACGATGTTTATTTTTTTCCAATAATACTATATAGTATTCAATTGAAAAACGACACAAAAAATCTTTTTTTCCAAATTTCAAACATAACCCTAACACCTTTGAGGTGTTATTTGACCAAAAATGCGCTATATAAATTGGTTGTAATAGTGGGTGCAGGCCTCGGTGACTGCTGATATTTTCAGAAACGTTATTTTTTTCCAAATACGAACATATTTTAAAAGTTGACAACGATGTAATTTTTGGTGTTAAAATTATCGATAGCGTGTTGTAAGTTGATTTACGAGTGCGCAGTTACATTACTCAAAACCTTCAAAAATGCCAAGAGGTCTACGCTCTTATCTGCGGAAATATGCGCAAAGTAAGCAAATTAATGTTATTCCAAGTATGTAATCACGCAATATCGGTATTAGTCTGCATAGATAATAAATTGCTAGTGGAACAGATCAATCATACTTAAAAAATGCAGTGATTTGAACGCACATGAAAATAGATGATTAACTTTACCCACTCTTTGAGACTTTTATCGTTCATTTAGAAAACAAGTAATTTTTGCTTAATATTCTGTTATGGAGAGATTTAAACCAAAGAAATGTGATCTGAAAGAGAATTAATAAATTAATTAAAAATGTTTGTTTCGTATTCACCACTTTATATATATACACAGACATCTACATGTTTCGAAAGCGATGCTTTCTTCGTCAGGAATATATCGAATAATATAATAAAGTGGTGAATACAAAGTAATTTTTTAATTCATTTATTAATAATGACGTCACAAAGTGAATACCATCGTTTGAAGAAATTATGAAAGACAATTATTATTATTTGAAATTTTTGAATCCATTACACGAAAAACATGGAAAAATTCAGCTTAGGTACTTCGGTAACAGAAGTTTTAGTGGTTTTAGTTGAAATTAATTAAATTCTGCATTTGGAAGAGTTAATTAACTCTCATTTCTATAAAATAGAGTTGAAATCAAATTGGCTGAAAGATAAATGTTTTTAAGTGGATATTAGTTATTGTATTCATTTTATACTGGGGCGGAATAATAGTTTAATATGACTTTGAATTATCAGTGAATTATCTCTATTGGGTTATAAAAAGATAGAATGAGTTAGAGATGATGCAGTTACAAATTGTATGACGGAAGTTAACAATTCGATACAAAATTGAGAGCCATAATTTATAGCGGCTAAAATGTAAAATACGACTTGTGATTTTTACCAAACATCCGATATATTTACTCGTTGGTTATCGCAATGTGTTAACGAAATATTTTTAAGGCGTTATATTAGAGAAATCGAGGTGTGGCGGGAATTTTACAAGTCCTTTAGTTCTGTTTGCATACAGGCCGCAAGATAAGCGAGCACAAAGGTGTGCGAAATAAAACTTATACCTCTACGCACTTGTGGACAAAAATATCATAAACCGTAATGTGGCGTCGATAGTCGCATGGGTACATTCACATGATGTTAAATATTTACATGTTGTGTAATTAACAATTGTTGAAACCGGAATGATCGTGTAACTATTTAACAGTTAGTCGTAAAAATCTAACAGAAATTAATTAATTAAACAAATAGATTCCTATCGAAGGTTTGCAAAGTCGTAAGTTAACGTATTAAATATCAATATCAAGATGGTTATGATGACTAACCGGCCGTAACGTTGTCACCTGGGAATTTAATTTCAGAGCACGTGTTCACGGGTGGAAATTAAAACCAAATAATTAATGCAACCGAACACATTTTACGTGATAAAACACATAAACACAATTCGTGCCGAGTTCTAAGTTCTGTGTAGTGTTTGTTACAGTTTATATGCAAACCTATTCAGAAACACGCTCGTTCAAACGCGCCGCCGATTATTTGATTAAAAATTTCCAAAGTCTATAGACGAGAGTAGGTGAAATATTCCAGTAAATATTTACCATGAACACAAAACTTCCTTCACTGCCGAGATTATTATTATTTATTAATTCAATATGTACCGACCTACCTACCGAAAGCAGAAATAAATACTCAGACAAACACTTTAAGCGGGTAAGTACTACCGTATACTGTAAGTGTATTATTTGGCGGTGTTACGTTATTGATTAAATAATATTGTTAAGTTGATTGATTCATACTCATACTAGTACTACTGCTCATTCATGCTTTCCGTGGAATTACGTTTGCTGAATGTCTACATCTGATAATTACAACACCATATATTGTATTACTATCAATATTGAATCCAGGTAAGTATCGACTCACCTACATCAAATATACACACATATACCTCGTCAAACATGATTGTTTTGTGTTCTGTTGAAGCGAGGATACAGGCAATTAAATAACATCAAAATAACAACAAAAATGCCATTGTTTTTCCTATCGAATACAGAATTTTAAAAATAAATTGAAAGGAATTTTTTTAAACGGGAAATGTGCAATCTTTTGATAATAATTTTGAGCGGCATACGAAAATGTGTACAAATTTATCACATTTTCGGAGAATTTTTCAGGGGCACAGTACGTCGAATTGTGTCGAACAAACCTAATCATTCCGATTAATTACCTTTAAGAAATTTATGCGAAAACCGACCACATGTGTATATTGTGTGCGAGATCTAACAACCATAGTTTTACAAGCATCGTCACAAAGGTGTCAAGGTTTATGTGCGACGCTACTAAAATACTTGTCATCAAAATGGTCACTTGATGTTTTTACGAGTAAGTGTCTAACTAATCGAACACGATGATTTAATGTGCCAATAATTGAGATGCCTACCCACGACATTGGGACGTTTACAATCATTTTAAGAGGATTTTTTTTGCTATTTATTATGAATTTTAATTAGGTAGGTAGTGGGTAGTTTGTAGGAATTTGTCTACGATATTGATATAATGGACTACAAAGTATTATGTAAATTGATTCGTGCGTTGTATGAAAAAAAAACTTTTACAATTCGTGTAATGCAATATTTGAAAGAAAGGAAAGCATTAAATCACTGAAATGGCCTTTTTTCCGTAAATGTATCCATTTTAATTGCTTTTTGGTATCGGCGAATATTTTAAACATCATTTTGAGTTTTTTTACGCATTTGCACCATGTCACGCATACAATTCACAAAAACATTTTTTTTAATGAAAGTTGTATTCCATTGATAGGAACATATTGAAAGCGACAAAAAAATATGCCCAAATGACGAAACACGGGGAAGGCTAGAATACAGCAGCTGGCTTGATTGAATTAGCACTTGTTTAACGATTTGATTATGAAAGGATTTTAAAAGAATTACCGTGTCGAGATCGTCAGACCGTCAGACCGTCAGACCGCACGCATTATAGAGGCTACTGATGGTGCGGTTTGTCCTTTAGTTCATTAATTAACACATTTAAGTAATACCGGGAAATGACAAATCTTTGGTTCTTGTTTAATTCTATGGGAGATATGTTTATTAGAGATTCTGCAGTAAACCACAGCGTTGATGGACATTTTTATTATCGATTGGTTAGACTTAAAACAAGTTGGCTACTGGGTATATTAATAAAGTAGGTATTTTAATCAGATAAACGGGGACCACACAACGCTAATAATAATAATGACAAATCATCAATAGTCACATTTTATAATACAAAACAATCATGGAAATCGGAAGTTCTTCGGATACAATTTTTGGGCGGTTATTGCTGTTAAATCTAATATCTAAAATGTGGTTCTTATCAATAAGATGTATGTGCAAATTTCAGGGAAATGCATCATGATTTTAGGAAAATGATTATCAATTCCGAAAATAAGTAATTCGTTTAAAACATTTTATTGATAATATGATTGGCTTCCGAAAGCATTATCGATTGGGTACAACATTTCAATGCGAAAAGCAATTTTACTTTAATCACTAATCTTCTATGGATTTGAGAAGTCTCTTCAATGAAAGATGATGTATTCGATGGTGACAAAGATGAGTTCCTTAGTAAAAATAATTTGAATTGTTATCATTTCAGTACGAGGTATATAGAGCAAAAAATTTTTTTTAAGAAAAACTATTAAAACAGATTACATTCTTCAAAACAAAGAAAGGGGTGCATTATTTTTACGACAATCCTAAAATTCATTTTTACATATCGTCAAAAAAAACTCTAATTTCATGGCGGTAGAAGGCAATAAACTGCGGTGCGTGCTCGAGTGGAAGTGAGAATTGGAGGCTGTGAGAGGGTCCAAACGAGTAAACCACCCGTGAGACGAGATGAATGAATCTGGGGCCTGGACCCTACGATGAATGAATGCAAAAAAATTAAGGTCCCTTCGGAATTGTATTGACACCCACAAAACATTAGGAAAGATCCACTTGAATGCAAGGCCTCGAATTCTGAACTAAGGCACGCGCGAAGGTATCTACATAAATAGTTTAAAAAATGAATGTTTCGTTTTATCAAATTTCACCCGCGTGTTTTTTTTCTATGGATATACTTTATCTGAGTTTTTGTTTGGAAACGTCTTTTGGACAAATTCGTAGTTAGATTTGGAATCTCTTTAATTGCTTTCATATCTCAAGTTTGTACGATACCTAATCAATAAGTATCTAGACACTCAACGCCGTGATTATAAGATGCGACCAAATTAAATGTATGAATTAGCGATTAACATTTGTTAACATTTAAAACATAAAATTCTTTTAATGATGGGCGCACAGATAAAAAGGGGGTTTGTTAAATTAAACTTTGAAATGAATACGATAAAATTGTCGTGTGAGAAACAGTTAAAATGTTTGCATTTATTATACCTGCTTTTTTATTTAAAAAAGTGCGGTGGTTATTATGAAGTAATAATGAAACAAACTATTCAATTTTACCGTCAAGAAAATTTTGTAGTTAGTCATAAACGTAAAAATTCAAAGGGTAGATTTGAAGATGATAAATAATTATATCTGTACGTTCAATTCTTCAATGAATGGCTTTAGGAACTGCAACACAGTAAACTGTCTAAATAAGGGCCGTGATTCTGCCGTGCGTACGGGGAGGAAGGTAGGTAGATACCTATATAATCCGGTTGTCGAGCGCACCAATACTTTGCATTGTAAAGGCCACAATACGTGACGCATCTGACAAATTGACGTCGAGAATCCTGCAATATAACGGCAGATTGCGGGATATTAACTAACGCGGGAAGAGATAATCCCCGAATCACGGCCGATATTAAAAATTTCGCCAAAGGCTTTGATTTCATTTTTATGGCGTCATCGCGACACGGGTATGGCTTTATTGAAACATTGAAAAACATAATATGTGGGTTAGAGGTTGAGGTCGCGCACTTGAGGTGAACCTTCACAAAACTGCGCTATAGAAATTAACTCTTATTATTATTATTATTATTATTATTAGAAAATGGTAGGCTGCACCTTGTACCCTTTCCCACCACTGATAGAACTACGCATGGAGAAATATATGTGTGATCTTAGATTAATAGAATAATATAACAGTTTTTGTTGTAAAATGTGTCTTCTTTCGTCTGGTATAACTACGATAACCCTTAACTCCAAAGACGGATAAGAATCCACAAATATACACCAAATCAAACAAAATAATGAAGCTAAATTCTAAATCAACTAAAAATTACTTTGTATTCACCATTTTGTTATATCAACATGTTTCGAAAGCGATACTTACCTCATCGGGAATATATAGAATACTGATAATATTCCTGATAAAGGAAGCATTGCTTTGATATGTGTATAGTAATAAAATGGCGAATGAAAAGTATTTTTTAATTAATTTATTAATAATGACGCCACAAAGTGAATACCTTTTGAAGAAATTATAAGGTAAATTCTTTTTTAGATTTACTGTGGTGACACTCCGAACTGTTTCCCCGAGAATTGTTACATTCAGATTTATCATAAATTTGACCTAATATCACAAACGTAGATATTATGTGTATTTATTCGATTTAGGAATCGTTAGATCATGTACCAACATTATTAATGTTACAAATACAGGTATATAGTTTAATTTTAGGAATCTATCCAAAAGTATAACCTTGTGGCTGCGGAAATATTGAAATAACGTCCTATCCTATGGTACCTTTTTAAATAAAACATTTGATATATATTACGGATTGATGATAAACTATGGGATAATGAATAATTATGACAAAGATCATTTCCAACAAAAGATAATGCATGTAGATGGTCAATAAACACAAAATCAACAACGACATTATGAATGTAATGTTTGCATATTATTTCAGTACATTGGTGTTATCGATGCATTTGATATCTATACATAGGTAATAATAATAATATTAAATGAGAATGCTTAAAAATGCGAAATTTAATTTAATAATAGAAATTATTTCGACGGAATTAACATTACTTGAATTATATCTATTGAGAAATAACTATTTGTAACAATATACACTTATTCTTTAATAATAATAATCGTGGTAAAGTCGTACCTTATTGTTTGATGTGGGGACTGGCCGTTAGGGCACAACACTCTTTCACAATTATTTAATATTCACTTAATTATTATTCATTGTCTTTGTTAATTGTTTATTCTCACAGTATGACAGTTTATCCGGACGGAAGAGGGCGGCACTCCCCGGGCGGGCGGAACTAGGGACATGTTATATTATGTCATGTAGGAACTATTCTCCGGATGAGATAAATAGCAATTACAAACCAATCGATAACAACTACCTATACGAATATGAGATTCTCAATCGAAATTTGAAGGCGATTAGATTTGAAGTTATCAATAAAGACTAATGATTAATTTGGAATTCCGTACCAACGGATTTATAACGCTTTGCCTGTGATACGTAAATGTCGCATCCTCTTCCATCAGGAACTGTAGAACTGTGCTATATGTAGGGGTTATTGGAGCATCTTCTAGAAACACTCATCCCGCGCGCTCCGGAAGTACTCCGGAGCTGGGGGCATCCGATTGTAGAGGTCCTTAGGCAGCCGCTGGGGGGGGCGGGCCTAGGCCAGGGGGTACTGTCACAAGGGCGGTGCGGGGGCGGGGTACAGGGCCCCTTGGTAGTAGTCGTGCTGCAGCGGGGGGCCCGGTAGGGCTCCGTAGCCGTAGCCGCCCATGTCGTACATCTTCAGGTCCGGCTTGCTCTCCGCCGGCAGCAGCCGCGTGATGCTGAAGGGGTGGCTGGGGGGCGTGTAACCCGCGGGCTCCTGCTTCAGCCCGTAGTGCTCCAGCGGCAGGGGACGCAGCTCTTCGCCCAGACACAGCTCGGGCGCGTGCAGCAGCGCCAGAGGATCGTCCCCCCGCTCCTTGTCACGGTCATCCTTCCTGTCGCCGCCCTTGTGAGACTGGCGCACCGTTTCCTTCTTCTCGTCCTTGAACCGCTTCTGGCGTCGCAAGAAGCATCCGTTCTCGAACATGTTGCCCGAGTCCGGGTGCAGCGCCCAGAACGAGCCCTTGCCCGGCTTGTCAGGGGTGCGCGGCACCTTCACGAAGCAGTCGTTGAAGGACAGGGAGTGCCGTATGGAGTTCTGCCAGCGCTGCTGGTTCTGTCGGTAGAACGGAAACAGGTCCATGATGAACTGGTAGATCTCCGACAAGGTGAGCATCCTCTGCGGGTTGTTCTGGATCGCCATGGTGATGAGCGAGATGTAGGAATAGGGCGGCTTGGCGTGTGTGTAGGAACGTCGGTAGGACTTGTCCGCCCTGGCGCGCTGCAGAGCGGCGGAGTTGGGCGAGGCGGGGTCGCCCCCCAGCTCGGCGCGCCCGCCGCTCATGGAGCCCACGGGGGTCAGGGGCGCCCCGTAGCCCCCCATGCAGGAGCCCATGGTCGGGGGCCCGGAGTAGCCCCCGGCGGCCATGCACGAGGCGGACACGGGCACGCCGCCCATGGAGCCCATGCCGGAGCCGTAGCCCGAGGAGTATCCCTGCGAGGGATGAGAAGGGACGCAGCCCATGGAGTTGACACTGTAGGTGGGAGCCAAGCCGGGGCTGAGAGGGAGGCCGGCGCTCATGGCGAGGCCCTCCCCGTATGGCAGCTTCTGGGACAGCATGTCGGCTGTCCTCAGTCCTCAGCACATCACTCGACTAACACTTCGCTTCCGACTGTCGCTGTCGGCTGGCTGTCACTGACTGTGGGCCGTGTTTACAGAAGGACGCTCTGTTTGGGTTTGAGCCAGTTGCCAGTCACCAGTCGCAGTCGGCCGGGCGCGGGCCCGTTCCGTTGCCATGGCCACGGCCCCACTCCGCTCCCTATTGGCCGACACGACCTGAGGGCGTGGCTACTGGCCCCTCCCCGTCCTCCCTGTCATCCCCGCACTCCGCACCCACACCGCTCGGGCGACGACAGCGCCTGTTTCCCGGACTTCCCGTAACTTATCATTTTATCCGACCACCATCCGGAGGTACGCAGAAACCGGATTAATTCTACGAAAATACATCAGCGAGGCAACGAGATAAAAGTTCTACAAATGAAATTACGTATTCAGTGAAGTAAATTAAAGTTGAAAAAAAAACCTCAAATAATATTTCTTAAAAGTAAAAAGAAATTGTGCTTGTTTACGTTATACTTCAATATAAAAAAGTACCTACCTGCCGACCTAGTGCAAAGCATCTTTAATAAAATAACGTACATGTTTTGTTTAGTACCTACCTCCTATTTAACCATTACCTTCTGTTTTTAAACTAGAATCGTTTTAAAAACCAAAATTCTAAGTAAAAAAGAACTAAACATTGTTTTTACACGAACAACCGACCTAATAATAATGCTTTACCTTTTGCCAAGAATGATTTTTTAACATTAAAACTGGATACCGATGATATTTTGTAGTAACTTGGATGATCATCCATTCACTTCCATTTTCATCGTGTTCATTTAGAAACTAACTTATCTGTGCAGTCGTGGCCATCACTTGTGTAGATATTGTGGATACAAAAAAACAGTTCGTTAGACCACCTGCACAGAAGAATTTATAAATCTGTACCTATTGCTTGGCAATAAAAATTAAAAATTTAATAAAGTGGAACTGCGAGTTTTCTTCACTATGGCAATACCAAGCTGGAAACTACATTTTTAAAATGTTCTTCCTAAGGTTAAGTTTTTTTCACATTCGATTTTGAGATTTTATTTTAAAGAAACAATACAAAACATCATAATTCGTTTATTACGTTTTTTTAAATTTACCTTTATGATCAGTGATTTCTTTTCCATATAATTAATCATCTTTCTTGCAAATTCTTAAATAATAAAAAAAACAGTTCCAACATAAAATTGTCTTTAAACATGATGAGGAATCAATCCTTTCAGAAAGTACCAATAATACCACGGATTCCGTTTGATGAAAGTAAAAAACATTCAATTGACCATTGTGCTTTTTTAAACTTACAATAATCTTCCTATGAGCCATGTTGGTGTTGTCATTTAAAACGTTTTGAATGATTCCAGCGCCCTAATTATCTTTCCACTATAAAACGTCGGACTGTAGGTATTTTTTTACGTGATCTGAATATTTTTTTTATCATATACGTATTTATTTTCAATATTTAATGTTCCGTTATATATTTATTATGATTTGTATATACGAACTTGTATTAAAATCCACATGAGCCTAGCATGGAGGTCGATAGAGCTCAAATGGTAATGTACCTAACATCTAAAAAGCCAAGCTTAACCGATGCATGTACGAGTACAAATATTTCAAAATGCAAAATCAATAATAATGGTTAATCAAGTCTATGTTGAAGAATAGTTAGCTTAATATTTATAGCTACGTATAAAATAAGGAACTCCAGTCCAATTTTTTTTATTTATTTTTTTATTAATAGTGACGTTCCAACTTAAATACCAGTATATTTAGTTTTTTTTTTCTAAAGTAAGTTATCATAATGAGGTTAGAATGTCAAATGTCAAAACAAGGATTAATTTTACCGTACATAATTTTATCTACTATTTATAAATCGTAACTAAACGTAAGTAATAAAATTATGTACCTTTTTAGAAACTTTAACTCGAAGAATAATAATAGTATTGAGCATTAACATTATCATAATATGCGTATTGATAATTGGTTTACTCGTGAATACTCTTATCTATTTCACTAATAATAGTTTTTTTTTTATATATTGAACAACAGTTGTAGAGCTTAAAGTCACCCAAATTAAGCTATAATTACGCCAAAACTAAAAATATACAATCATTGAAGAAGATAATATTAACACATCCCAAATGAACCACGAAACTGAAAAAAAAACATAAATTTAAAAGATTTCAGTCGCATCTGGGACTCGAACCCAGGACCTCTACCTATCCGGGGTAACCGCTTAACCAACTTAGCTAATGAGACCAGTTCGATTTACGCCATTTACACCGATATCATACTTCATTATACGTATTTCTTGGGGTTAGCACAGCTTTTCAGCCTTTGTGAAGTGCATCCATTGGATAAACTACTAAGAAGTAGATATAGTTATATTTTTATTTTTTTGTAAGAACATCAATATAGGTACCTATATTATATATCTCTTTGTTCATATAACGGTTTAATTTAGTTCTCTGAAGGTCCGTGTAGCAATTGTAGATGGTCACTGGGCGGTGTGTTGCAAGGGGCCCTGAGGATTGCAAGGGCTGCAAGGCACACGAGGCTAACTAGGTCCGCAGAGCCCATTAGCTCCCCAGTCACTACCCAGCGGGGGTGGCAAGTCTCACAGGACTCAAAGCAAGGAGGCATCTTAATTTCACAGGATTAAAAAAACAATATTAACAAATGAATTAAAATTACTTTGTAATTCACCACTTTATTAATATACAAATATCAACATGTTTCGAAAGCTTCGATACTTTCTTCATCAGGAATATATAGAATATATTAGTATTCTATATATTCCTGATGAAGAAAGCATCGCTTTAGAAACATGTCGATATGTGAATATTAATAAAGTGGTGAATACAAACGTAATTTTTAATTCATTTATTAATAATGGCGCCACAAAGTGAATAATCAATCTTTTGAAGAAATTGTAATAATAATAATAATTGTATGACTTGTTTTTTTGTGAAAAATCACCTCAAGGGCACTGTACAAATATTACTTGCTAGGGTTTATCTCAGTCGCGTGCATTGCTCTATAAGAAAAGTAGGCTGTGTGTAGTTTTTAATTGTATATTTTTAGCTATTTTATTATCATATTGATTGTACAAGTACTTTACGAAATTCACGGAAAAACACATTTCAACAAAGAAATTATAGTATTTTTGTTTATTATCGTTTAAATTCTTTATTTGGTATGTTTTTTTAGGGTAGGCGCAGCTTTTCAGCCTTTATCGACACTGATTTATCGTATTATGTATAAACAGATATAGAATCATACTTACCTGGCAGGTCACTCCAGATTAATACATTATATTATAAAGTTTTATATTGAGAAGATGTGATTTTGCAGACACAGGACACAATATTAGAAAACACTGCACATTACATTCCTTTTATTATTTTATTATAATTTGTTATTTATATTACATGTATTAAAAGGTTGATGGCTAAATAAGAATTGGTATTGGTATTAATTGAATAAAAAAAAATTAAATAAACGTATTTAGGTCTGGAGAACAGATTTTAAAAAAGACTGAAAAAGCAAAAAAAATCTACATCGGTTTAACTGACATTTTCTGTAATAATTATTTACATTTACAAATATTTATGATTACTTACAATGTTGTGGACTATGAAAAGTTTTAAATTTTTCGGTAAATGACTTTAGGTAGGTACTACCCGGCTAGATTTACCATGTTTATTGGGTTTGCAACTGTACCATATAGGCATTTTAAATTCGCTGGATTCAAGGTAAGCAGGCATCTTTTTGTAAGGAAATTCGGATAGGTATTGCATTTCTCCTTCCCACACCTTAAATTCTCCAGTATCACACAGTTTATCTAAAAATATTCTATTATAATAAGTTCAACAAAATGATTTGATTTAATTTGGACGCGTTGTTACCGACTTGTTGTCATACAAAAAACAAGAGCATTCACTTATCATAATATCCGTAATTATAATTTGTTTTCTCATGAATACCCTAATTTATTTCATTAATAATGGTTTTTTTATATTACACAATTATTAAGCTTAAAGTTACCGAAATTAAGTTTCAATTTCGCCAAAATTAAAAAAAAAATACATATTTAAAATACGAAACAAAGGTTAAAAATAAAAATGTCAACACTAATACAAAATTAGAATGCACACATGAAGTCAGATGTTCTAAATGCAACGGTACCAACATAACACGGTGTTTTGATGAGATGATTTATTATTCATTGTTAAATAACGATTTATAAATTCTACATATAATTATAAAGAATTAAAGTTATATATTCAGAATCGGCGTTTGCTGATCTATGTGAATATATATTTTAAAAATCATTATATTTTTAACTGGAGTTCTTATTGAGAATCATTCATTTACCGATTAGTTCCATCATTTAAAAAATATATAGACCGGTAGGTACCCATCCAATTACGTAGAGGTAATTAATTATAATGAAAAATATAGGTAAACGCCATGTGCGTTCATGTGCAACATTTATCAAAACATAAATAATATATTTTTAATAATTGAAGATAATGAAACTCTAGAATGAAACGTGAAACCGAAAAGACAAAGAAAATAAAAAGGTGACGGTAGCAGCTGGGACTCGAACCCAGGACCTCAAGCTCTATCCGGGACCTGCGCTCTAATCCACTGAGCTGCGGCTATCAGTCCCATCTTACTTATCGGTATCATACCTCGATTTCTAAGAACTGACTATATCATCCTCAATTAATTATTTCCCATATATTTTAGCTGCTACCTTTTTGTCATAACTACAAGATTCAAGTTGACTTTTTCTACAAGTCTAGGATTAGATTATTACAATATATCTCAATGAAGTTTACAAATTTCTATAATTTATTCGAAAAAATTGAACAAAAGCAATATTTTCAAGCAACCGAGACAGTACCTACCTAAAGCCTCCAAGGAACTAGGCTCCAAGAGATAGGTATCTATATCCACGCTTTTATCGTTTAATTTGGTCTTGAATTTTGCATTGATATTTTGATAGTGTTGACATAGAACGCCAAAGAAGAGCTCTGTGCGTACGTGCCAACATGCTCGCCAGGAGATTTAAAAGGTGCAGTCCTCCGGTAAAAAAGCAACTATTCCAGACATACTGCATGGGCTTTTACACTGGCGAACTATGGACAAGATATACACAAGGCGTCATGGACACACTTCGAGTGCAATGTAACCACGCTTACAGGGCGCTGTTCGGCCTCCTTTGGAGATGCAGCGCCTCGCAGATGTTCGCAGAGGGAAGGGTGCATGGGGTCGCTGCTTTGGTGCGCCACAGAATAGCCGGGACGAGTCAGCGCTACCGGAGATCGGAAAACACTCTTGTCCAGGCCGTCGCCCAGTGGCACGGCGCGCCCCTACATCGTAGATGGAGAATTTCCCTCAGGCCACTGTAGCATAAGTGTTAAATATGTTATTTTAATTTAATTTTTATTTATGTTTTTATATTATATTTCTACAGCGCGTAATTTTTTGTTCTTAAAATGTATTCTTTTTATATGGCAGACAGAGTATTGCACTCACCACTTTGTTCTGCTGAAATAAAACATTATTATTATTATTATATAACATCTAGTATTTCAAATCTTTTAAACACCGAGTAATTGCTGTTGATTGTACTTAATAATTATTAAATTAAAAAAAGTGTACCTTAAAAAGGGGTAGGTACCTTCCTGCTACTTATACTAACTACTGATAATTCATTCAAAGAGCGAATGCACCGGTTGTTGGTAGGTACCAGTACCGTGACTTTATTAGTCGTTTTTGCAGTGACTGATTGGATTTTTTATTGTAGGTAACGGAAAACGAAAACTAAGTTTTTTTTCCTCATAGCACCAACCAGTACCTATACATAGTACCTATATATAGTACCTATCAAACACATATACACAATTGTTTACTCTATAATATTTCTTTTTCTCATCTCTTCATAAGTACTCAACTATTACACTATACTCATTAATTATCTGGTATACGTAAATGATTACTCTATACTTTTTTTCTTATCTCTTTGAACTTAACTATTATTCTACATTCATTTTTATATTATACTGAATTTATCTGGTATACACAATGGTTTTTTTTCTATACTATTCTTCACATCTCTTTATACATAATTATTATACTTTTTTCTAGATATATTATATTACCATGCTATGTCAATACTAGCTTTTTTCCCTTCTATTTTTGTATAATGCCACTTAATATGAACTAATCTTGTCAATTTGAATGTTTTAAAACGGGATTTGTTCCTAGTTTTGCAGTCATAGCTTTCTTACATTTTGTTGTTAAATAATGTGTATTTCAAATAAATAAATATTATTATTATTATTTTATTATTACTAAAAACTATTAAATATATTTTTAGAGTTTAGTAGCGATTAACAAGTTTTTATTTTATTTTATTTTCATATTAACGGACCATTGTCCAATTTCACAAAATACACAACACGAAATGAGATAAACAAGAAGAAGAACGGCACATACATTCCATGAATGAAGATATTTATTTTTATATTATACTATACTCATAGATAATAGAAACAAGGAGAGATATGGCATGAAACTGTGTTTTCTTTATACCAATAAACTACTTTAAAAAATGTAACGAATATTTCCTTTATTGAAATTAAATTCCAAAATTCATTTCCGAACACAATTCCAAACATAAAAGTCATTGAATGAAAAAGAATATAATTCTAAATATTTCGGGTAATCCAACATTTTGCATATTTCTTGGATTTTTTTCTAAACAATTGAATTTCTCTCAAGTTCTAGCGCATATTTTTTATATGGTCCCTAATCATGTCATGAGTCACAACAAAAGGAGAACTCCGTTAGAAATAAAAACAATACACTATAAGTATGAATCATACGAAAGCTAAAGCTGGCCAAATTAATTTTAAATGAATGGTTATGTAGGATTATAATTTAGGTATATTCATAAATGGAAGGTAGAATACTTAACGGAGATTCCTGTCAAAACTCGAACAGTAAACAAGTCCGAAGGTTAATACTGAGAATAATGTATTTAAACTACAATCTACGTATACAATAGCGAGTGTCTACAGTGAAGTTGTCAACAATGTCATTATGATTAGTCTTGCCCTTAATTAGGGGTTGTTATTGTAGCTCACTATTTCTTGGTAAACAGTTGTTTGTTTGCTTAATATTTATTTATGATATGATCCGATTGTTAGTCGTCAGTAATTATTAGTTACCAGTGTTATCACTAATTTAAGTAGAATGAGCAAAGCAACGATAATGTTATTGAATTGTTAATAATAATAATAGTAGTTTGTTTATATAGGGCTGTTTCGAAATAGTTTTTTGTTTGCTAATAATATTCACGTTTTTTTTGTATTTCTTGGTCATTAACTACGTAACAATCTCATAGCATTTTTTTTGAAAAGTTTTATTCACTACGTACTTTTGTTACTTAATTTTATTAAAATAATAGCACCCTGTAAATCACCTTTGTTAACCATGTTTCCTAGTTATTTTGACTCTTCCCACCCCTCTCCAAATCACCACTCCCACTACCCTTACCTAATAATGTCAAGTTATTTCTGTAGTTGTTTAATATAAGTTAGCTTTAAGAACGCTAGTAACACGAATGTGTTGAAACCGGTGGCGCGGTAATAATATTCACGTATTTTACGTATCATTACGAAAAGAAATACCTTTTCGGAATGATACGTAGAAACCATGGCGTACGTTCCATAAAGGCTAAATAGCTGTTCCTACCATATAAACGAATCGCAAAAAAAAATTTAATAAAATACGACAAATTTCTGTAGCGAAAGATGCTAAAAAAATTGACATTTTCAGGTATTCAATGTACAATTATACACAAATTAGAAGAACTACACACAGTCTACCTTTGGTCATAGATGTTCCTACATAATAAGTTGGTATATAACAGTGCCGTGCAATCCACAACGGCTGAAAAGTTGCGCATACCCCAAAAAAATAAAATCATAAAAGTAATTTCTGATTAAAAAAAAATTCTATGAATTTTTGACAACCATTCATTCAGTTGGCCACAAAAATCAGAGGAAGAAAATAATAAAATGCCAATTTTCTAATATGCATTGCCTAACTCATACCCGAAATTGAAAAATTACACACATACTACCTTTAGTCACAAAGCAATGTACGCCACTGGTCCATAAAAGGGCACCCACGTTATTGCATCACTAAACAGCGCTATAGAAAATTGATCATTTTATTATAAGATGCATTAAAATGATTATTGAACCTCGTGGCTGGGGAATCGCCGTGAGTGGGTGGTTGTCCGACCGCTAATGGGATATCGACCCCTTGGAATAACAAGGTTCCATCTGACACAGCAATGTTATGCGATGAGTCTTAAAGTTACCTCCTATAGAGCACATTACCGCATGACATTGCTGTCAGATGGAACCTTGTTTCTAAAAGGGGTCGATATTAGGACTTTCGCGGATTATGAATAAACTCCTTGGCCTTAGATCCAGAGGTCACTGGTTCCATTATTCTCTTAGTTACGTCTGTTGAGAGATCAACAATCAGAATAAAAAACTATTTAAAAGCCTAACCTTCGCTAGAGTGCTCGCGCCGCCGAGCAGACAATTTTTTTATTGTTAAATTCTGTTATTTCACAATTTATTGATTAAAAATAATATGTGGTATATTTGCGGCACGTTCCATAGTGGTAGATACTCTTAGTATCGCCCTGGTGAAAGACCACCATTCAGAATTAAAACGTTGCTTGAAATGGCTGTAGCCGTGTTCGGTGACCAGATCTGAATAGCCAGGTACTTTCACACCTTCCTCTTTCCCATCTCCTTCCTCTCCTCAATATCTTCAGCCTCACAACATGTCCTAAATGGGGATGCCATAGTCTCACTGCCTCCAGGAGTTTGGAAGCAGCTGATACTAAAAAAAAAAATCGCGTCACTTGTGAGTAAAATGGCTACTATGCAGCACAAGATTTTCTGTGTTCATGAGATCTGTAAAACTGAGGCAACTGGAGTGCAATGTACCATTCGCCTCAATTTTAACATTAAACCTCCAACTAGGAAGAGCATTTGCCATTGGTATCACCAATTTGAGCAAACTGGATGTCCCTGTAAAGGAAACAATCCGAGTCGACCGCGTGTATCAGAGTAGAACGTGCAAAACTTAGTCCACCATTTTGAATGAGTCGTTAATTAAATAAAATAAAAAAATAGTAAAGTCGGTACATCGAGTTCGCTCATTCCGAGTCACCGCAACCCACCCCCTGCAAAAACTGGTAAAAAAGTAATAAAGCACAAAAATGATCATTCTACTGCAAGCTTCCCCCATCGTAATATTATCAAATCATTTCATCACGGAAGAGCTTCCTTGACAGCTTAATGCACTAGTTTCCTATAAATATTCATGGTCAAGTTTATTGATTGGCAAAGTTACTTGGGCACCGTACACTTCGTTATAATGTACGACTGAATGAACTCTCCGGTTTAGAAACCAAATTAAAATAATTCAAATGATTAGTTTTATTTATTGACAAGCTGGTACCTACATCAGAATAAGAAAATGATTTATAATTTCTTCAAAAGATTGGTATTCACTTTGTGGCGTCATTATTAATAAAAAATATTTTGTATTCACTACTTAATTATTATTTTTTTTTATCTAAGGTGTTTAAATAATAACAATTCTTCTGAAATTGCAAATCATATCATTCTTTTGATATAAATAAAGGTTTAAAATTTTTACATACAAATACATTACAATCAGACAAATTAGAAATTTTAGAAATCAGAAAAAGCGTTAATAGTGAACTAAATTTCATTAATAAACAAACTTTTTTTTAATTGATAAACTAAAGTTCTTAAAAACTTAAGACAAGATTTTTGTGCATAGCGCAAAGGGTAACAATTTTTTTTATAACAATAATTATTAGCCTGAAACACTCATCCAAATTGAAAAAAAACCTTTCCACTTTATTAACACTTTCTTTTTTCACTACTTAATTAATATTTTTTTTATCTAAGGTGTTTAAATAATAAAAATTCTAATAAAAACAGTAATTATTAATAAAAACAGTAATGATTGAATGAAACACTAGTATATATTGATTAACTTGGCGGGTTTGCGATAAGCCGACGTAGCTCAATGGTAGAGCATCTGACCGGCAATTAGAGGGGTGCAGGTTCGTGTCCTGTCGGCGACATTTATCTTTGCTCAGAAAGGTTTTTTTTTTCAATTTGGATGAGTGTTTCAGGCTAATAATTATTGTTTATAAAAATAATTGTTAAACTTTTTTTTGTTTCTTTTATAATTCAATGTTTCATTATAATTTTTTTATTAACATTTTTGATTAATTACTTAGCTACTTTAATCAATTTTTGTTTATGTTTATAATTTGCATATTTTTACATTGCTGTGTTCTATGTATATCATTTGCCTATACTTGACATTATTATTTTTTAGGATTCTGTATATTCCTGATGAAGAAAGCTTCGCTTTCGAAACATGTAGACACAATAATAATAATATTTATTTGAAAAACACATTATTTTACAGACATATTTAAGAAGGCTTTGACTGTCCAACTAGGAACAAATCCCGTTTTAGGACAGTCAAATTGATAAGTTTAGTTCATATTAATATACATATACATGAGAGAATATAAAAGAATCAATAAAGTAAATAATTTATTTTTTTTAAATTGCGTTTTTTTTTTGTTTTTGTTTTTAAAGTATGTTCCATTTTTCTAAAATTTATTGTACTGTATTGTAGAGTAATAATGAATTATAAATGAGATGTAAAAGTTTAAGTATGAAGTATAAAAGTTTAAAGAATATAAGTTAAAGGTGTGATATGCATTTTTTAATTTACTGTAGAGAAATAATGAATTACATGCGAGATGTAAAAGTGTATGAAGAATAAAAGTTTAAAGTATAAGATACTAAAGTATGATATGCATTTTTTAAATTAGTGTAGAGAAATAATGAATTACATGCGAGATGTAAAAGTGTATGAAGAATAAAAGTTTAAAGTATAAGATACTAAAGTATGATATGCATTTTTTAAATTAGTGTAGAGTAATAATGAATTACAATTGAGATGTGCAAGTTTAAAATATAAAAGTTTAAAGAATAAAAGATTAAAGTAAGATATGCTTTTTATTTTCAAATTTAGTGTATAGTAATAATGAATTACATACGAAGGTTTTATTAAAATTGTACATATCTATTAATGAGCATATGTTCGCTTTTGACCCTCCCTAAATCGAGAAGCCATACATGTGTATATTAATAAAGGCAAATACAAAATATTTTTTAATTAATTTATTTGAAAATGATTTAATTTAGGGGGAAGAGAGGCGTCGCAGAGGCATTACTTATTAATTCGACATGAACGAAATACGAGGAATGTATGAAGAATGAGCTAATGATGAATGAAAGTCTAAAATCATGGTGTTTGAAAGAGAGAGTACGAAAGCAGTGTGCAATATAGTTGTGAATGACGAATACTTGGAGCAGGCAGGTTTGTGTGTTTGGGAAGTATGTTTACGAGAGATGGAAAGACTGATGGGGATATTGAAAGAAGGGTTAATGCAGGAAACTCCATTAACGGAGAACTCAACGCGGTTGGCGCTAACAAAAAGTTGTCCAAAGAAGCGAAGCTAGCGGTCAACGATGAAGTGCTGATACCGACCCTGATGTATGGCAATGAGGCATGGAACTGGCAGAGAAGGGGTGAAAGTAGACCGAATGCTGTAGAAATGAGATCTGTTAAGCGAATATGTGGTAAAACCATGTATGTTGAAATTCGCAAAGAATGCAAGAATGATTTAAGTGTAATAAGTAAGATTAAGAAAGGGACGCTTAGATGGTTTGGGCATGTAGACCGATTGAACGAAGAACGGAGTGTAAGGAGAATATACGACGCGAATGTGAATGGAAAAAGATGCTGGGGACGTCCGAAGAAGATATGGCACGATCAAGTGAATCAAATACTTGAGTCGGGCCATGTCAGAAGTCGGAATAAAAGAAGAGAATGTATGAGACCTTGTATGAATGTGAATGAAGCAAGAAGTGTATGCCAAGAACGGGGAAACGGCGTGATGATTAGTTAGTTAGTTAGTTCGAAATAATGGTATTATATATATTAATGCACAATTCATAACTGAACTTGAAAAACTACACAGCCTACCTTTGCTAATAGACCAATACACGCCACTGGTACATCGTATTGTGTAGTATATTACGGCAAGTTAAGAATATAGAATCATTAACAACCTAATTGACGGCCCTGCCATGCTCGCCACTATTAAATTAAATGTACCGACGAGGAACACAAGAGAAACTGTAACGTTTTTCTGCAACACTTGCACGACTAACTATCAGTCTCATTCATTAACCAATAGGATGCATGATCTGGGCAACAGGTTTGGAGGTGTTTTTGATGTATTTGCTGACTCCATTTATACAGTAAAGCGTCATCTCTACCAACACTTTATCCTGGTTCGCTATATTATCCAATCCTACAATATTTCATATGTAATAATAAAGTAAATAATGATTTGTGCTATAATATTGTTTTAGCTTTGTATTTTATGTCTATTTAAAAAAGATTGTTCATTACTTTATGGTTTAGAATCAACACGTACTTGTCATTTTTGATAGCTCTTTATATTATGTTATAAAATCAATGCTAAAGCCCAGATGGGAGTTTAACCAAATAAATAAATAAATGGTAAATACTCTCAGTATCGCCTGGAGAACGAGAACCATTCAGTTGCTAAATGGTTTTAGCCGAGTTTGATGTACTCTAGTTGGTACTCTAATGCGATATTCGCATTGCAATAAAAAATGTAACAGTGCAACACCCAACCTGCTGACAGGTTGAAGGACTAACTTCCATAAAATTATTTATTGTCCTTTCCATAATCAGAGGGCAAATAGTCACGTAAAAGGACTACAACATTTACCTGGCAGAATTTCACATACAGGTGTCTGAGGGATTTAGGGACGAAAAATCTCGAAACCGACCCATTTCGAAAATTGTGTTTATTATTTTAAGATGTTGGCCCCACGGACCGGGCAGAAATAGATAGCAGTGTTAAGTAGCCTAATAAAGGCGGAATTTTAAAATTTTCAACGTCTTGTGTGGTCCAGAGAAACTGGCAGGTAAACACTGAGTATTTATTTACTCGTAAAGTCGTAGGGTGGCATCAAGTGTGGCCCGATTTTATATTGTCCGTGACTTGAGGGATGGTAGAATCTTTTTAACTATTTTTATTTTTACGCCCTGGGTAAATGTTTGATCATGAATTATGACCTAATATTCTAGAGAAATGCAAAAGCTCTCTGATTCTAAAATTCTCTAAGGCCTTCGTAATGCGTAAAATGTTTGTACGTAAAATTTTTAAACCTTTATTTACTTTTTTTTAAGAAAAACAAATATTCACTGGTTACGAATAACCTGACGATATTTGAAAATCTCCTACTACCATCACAGTAAGCGGAAGATGTTGCTTGTGTCGTAATGGAGGACTTTGCCAGCCGAGAAATTGAACTTAAGTATTGTTAGTTTTTATTATTGTGACAGCAGTTTCGGGGTTTAAGGCCATTTTCAAACTGCGGTTAATCCACATTGTGACGACTTATTTGTATGATTTGGTGGGAGTAATTAAAATCATATAAATCAGTCGTTACAATCTGGATTAAACGCAATTTTAAGATGGCGTTAAACGCCGACACAACTGTCACGATAATAAAAACTAAAAATACTCGGAGAACTTAATAATAACATTATTAAATTTGATTTACATTAAATTAAAAAAATAAACAATAAAAACTTTATTTATATCATGGAAAATTCAAAAAAAGAATTATTATTTAAATACCTTAGGTGCTCCTTAACTCTAATACTAAAATTTCTTGAAGTCTTTCCTATATAAAAAAAAGTTGAATTCGTTACAAATTAATTTATATACCCCCAATTTATTATATGATTTTATTTATTATCACCCAACTTTAATTTTTATGTTATTTGAGATGATTCATTAACATTTTCGGTATTTCTCTAATTAACTCAGAAATATTTGTGATAATTGAAAGTCTCTCTTCTGTAAGGTACTTACAGTTAAAATTTGTTTTCGGCACCATTCTTAATCGTTTTATACTGGCGTGAATGCTATTAAAGTAGTGAATTTAATTGTGTGTTGTAAATCCGTGAAATATTATTTAATAATTATTATGTTTTGATTTTGTGAAAACACTAAAAGTGGTGAATCGATTTTATTTATTAACGTTAAATTCGGATCATTAGTTCGTTTATTGGTCTCTAGTTACTCCAGTATATTTAATCTAAGACCCTTTCTTATATGCTCGTTGTTGGCAAGCGTAACGTAATTATTCACTGAAAGATTTTAACATTTTTAATAGCTTAGTTAGTAACCACAGTAAAATTAAATATCTTTTCGCCGGGATCCTACATATCTTAATCCCGAGTCACAAACCTGCATATTATATACCTATTATGCTCCCTTATTTCACAGGTATACAAGTATAGTATGTAATTATAAACTGCTAAAATCAAACAAGAAATACAAACAAAAAAAAAACAATTTGCAACCCTAACCACCACCATCGCCAGTGCAAGGAAAGTAACTTGGGATATTCCCATATCTCCAAACACCGCCCATGTTGAAAGTGGGTAGCCGTGGATTTGAAGGTTGTGCATTCTCCGGATGAAGTATCATTTATTATAAACAGTGTCCATATAATCTCAAAAATTTCTAATCACTTATATGAAATGCCAATATACTAACAGCATCGCCCTAGTACGAGACAGACAATCTGGATCAAAACATTGCTTGAAAATTTTGAAACAAAACTCTACAATATCCTTCCCCCGCGTATAAAACGAATAAAATAGTTTAATGAATAAAAGTCAAGGATTAAAGTCTGAATGAAAGAGATCAATGAAACAACCTTAAAAACACCACTAAAAACGACAAAGAAGACGCACCTAATTAGATGACATCAAAGTAAACAACTCTAGTCCGCCTCAGCACAGGACTCAGTAGTGAAGAGGACTAAGAAACACTAAAATATTAAGGCGATGCAATGCGAAGTAATGCAAAATCATAGGTTTTTAGTTTGAAAATTTGATGGGCCAAAAATATCATAGATGATTTAATAAAATACTGGAAGTAGAACACACCTTGGCTTTTGGTTTAACCAGACATGTTTTTAATCCTAGAAAAAAATTGTTTAAAATGCAAAATCTCCTACTTACCAACCCTTTTTCGGATATTGCCACATTGTTGTGACAAATTAAGTTTTTTTAGAATACGATCGATAAACAATTTATTATTTATGCTTAAGCTTTACAAAATAAAATAAAACATGCATTAAAAAAAAATTTAAATTTAAAAATTATTAAATTTATGTATTTTATTGATATCTATTCGAATTGCAACAATATAAACAATTCATTTTTTTGTGAAATATAGATTACTATAGTGTATGAAATTACTGAATATCATATGTTGATCCGTTATACTTGTTTGTATAGGTGGTACACAAACCTCAACGCACAAATATAGTAAATACTGTTCCATAGCATTGGTATTGTTTTTATTGACATGTTGATGGCATAATTATTGGAATCGAGCAAAAATTTTCGAATTACGATTATGTTGTTGATGAACTCAAGGACAATAGCGATGATTCTTTGGCTTTCGACGTCTATTAATTAAAATAAATTAGTTTTATTTTTAAATAGCAGAGATTATATTTTCAACTTCGGATTAATTCCTTAGGCGATTGATGAATCGGATGACACACAAATTGCAATACGTAGTTTTTACTATTATCACGATCATTATTTAAATGTATAAATTGTGTTCATTTTGAGTTTTTAGAATGCGACAAAAACAAAATTTAATAAAATAATTTATATTAAATAGTTGGTATGAATGTGTTAACATGTGTACAAGTGACGTAAGAAACGTATACATAAGAAACATGCGCGCTCACAGGTCGTTCTTACATTATATAGAGAATAATAGCAAGATCTTGTCAACCACATCCAGTCTTTCCATTTCTAACTAACTAACTAACTAACCATCACGCCGTTTCTCCGCAGGGGTAGGCAGAGAGGACGGACCGCCAAACAACTCGATCTTGGCATACACTTCTTGCTTCATTCACATTCATACAACGCCTCAATCGGATAAATTAACACACATATGAATCGGCACACTTTTTGAAAGTGATATAGTCATTAAAAGTATGAAAAAATATGAAAAAAAACTAGCACAAAAACCTAACCTAACCTAACCTAATTATTATTTTTTTTTAATAAAGAGAAGAAAATTATAACAAAACAAAAACAACAAAAAAATATGTATATGGTATATATATATAGATGTATATTAATTGGATTAGGTTAGATTATGTTTTCGGGCTAAAACGTGTGCCGATTCATACGTGTTGTGTTGATTTATCATAGAACCGATTTACATGGCGCAGTTTTTGTGAAAAATCACTTCAAGGGCGGTGTACAAATAAATATTTTTTTCCAACGCTCCATCTTATCACTAACTATAAAAAACCTATTACTACAACTTATGGATATCAAATTGCATTCACCAGTTTGTCGATCTGTAATACCAAACTATATGCATTCGACCAATGACCGTGATGCCGCGTTAAAATATAAATGTTATTAATTGTATGTACAGGCAGATAATATTATGCAGAACTGTAATTACCTGGCAGGTCACTTGAGATAGGAGTGCTATAATCTCACTGGGCAGCGACATACTGAGCTAGCAGAAATAAAAACTTTTTAATTATTGATACAATATCAAAAATAATATTCAAAGAAAATAACAAGTTTGGATTGCGATCGAGATGCTAATTTGGGACATCTTCCCTATCCGGAATTAACGCATCTTACCAACGTGCTATCGAATCCTTTTTGAGTTCGGTCATTTTACAAATCTCATATATTTTCTTCTAAAAATATTAATATTATTTTTTCATTTATTTCTGATATTCATTGATACATATATATTTTTTTAATTTGTCGTGAATCCAGAGTAATAACCACCATGTAGGGGGTAGGTAACTAAGTAAGGTAAGGAGACCCGATCTAAGTGAAGAACCCTCATCCCGCAGCCCTCCGACCCAGGACGACACCTGACTGAATAAACATCCACTTCCTCCTGCCAGCCGCTCTCCTTCGCCTCCCCACCCCTCTCCTCTAGCTCCACCGCCGCTAAATTACTTGTCGCCAAATGTGAAAAACCTAAGTCTGACGTGAGGGAATCATTTTACTTCCCTTCACGTAACAATTTCAGGTAACTCCCCAAAAATGAAAAAGTTGAAACAGAATATGATAAAATAAAACGTTAGATTAGGTTAGGTTTGTTTTTTCACATACTTCAATGTTCTGTTATCGTGGCATTTAGGTGAAGATATATGTCATAATAATATTATATAGGCGATTCTAAATTTAATTTTCTTACAAATATCAATTCAATAACTAATAAAGGTTTAAAAATGCTCGGCTTCGTTCTTCGAAATGCCAGAGACTTCAGGAGTATTTAAGTATAATAAGATCTTTGATTTTTTCCCCACTTTGTCAATCCTGTCTGAAAGACTTGTACATTATTGAGGAGATTTGTACATTATTAAAAGTAGTATGTATTATTTGGTCCACTTTCGTAGATACTCCCATTATATAAAGTAAGCGTGTTTTTGACTATAATACTAATTTACACTTTCAGCTTGGGGAGTGTTTAGCACCTTCTCGTGGTCAAAACTCGCACACAAAATATCACTATCATTTTTACTTTTGGCCTGATCTTGTTTTGCAAATTTATTATAATATTTAAGGAACATCTCCTTGCATTTATCCTTGAAGCAACCGTAACTTTTGACCGTTAGGCGTAAGAACGTAACCGACCACATTGTCGCATACGCTATCAAATAACGTCGGTTACGTTGTTTTGCTCGACGTATATAACAAGTTAAAACGCGAAAAGACACAGATCCTAAAAAAATGGCAGGCGAATGAGGTATCGCTACAATATTTTTGTCACTTTTGCCCTAGGCGGTATTAAATAGTTTTGGATTAAAAACGCAATTCATCAAATGTGTCGCTTATGTTATTTTACCGATTATGGTTCGATATATTTGTGCGCCTGACTGTCCATGGAATCCTGAGCAATTTTCTCCAGCACCATATTTGAGGGCGTCCATCCGCTTCCTTTGGCTGGCTCTGAGTGTCCATGTTCCCACACCGTAAAGGAATATGAGGAAAATCAGCGACCGGACGAATCTCATCTTGGTGGTCTTCGCTTTGCCTCCATATCTTTTGCAATTTGCTCATGGCGTCTTTTGTCATGTAAATCCTTCATTTCACTTCTGTTTTACAACCTCTTTGGTCACTTACGGGTGAACGAAGTTCGTAAATTCGCCGTTTATAAGTATGGAAGAGCATTTGTTCTTACAAAAGTGTTTGCACTTTCGATCACCATCAGTTTTGTTTTAGCCCTGTTGATCAGAAGACAGTATTACTTTTTAAAAAATTTAATGTAAATCAAATTTAATAATGTTATTATTAAGTTCTGCAAGTATTTTTAGTTGTTATTATTGTGACAGCTGTTTCGGTGTTTAAGGCCATTTTCAAACTGTGGTTAATCCACATTGCGACGACTTATTTGTATGATTTAATTTACCCCCACTCCTTTAAAATTTGGATGGATGGGTAATGATTTATTATCGGTAAAACCGATTTAGTTAGAAAGCAATTAAAATTCTGAACTCTGTGAGGTTTGCACCTTTATAATGTGTTTTTACTCGTATTTAACTGACAATGTTTTCTTAATTGATTTATATAAATGTGTTGTATTGTTTTGATAATGTGAACATACTGAGAAGCGGTGAGTTTATAATAATCCTTACTTTATTAATTAATGTTATATTAGGGTCGTTAGTTCGTTTGTTAATTTCTAATTGTTCAAGTAAATTTAATCTTAGGCCCTTTCTTTCTATATGTAAGGGTTTAGGTTTGCTGTTGTCTTAAAATGGCCTTAAACGCCGAAACAGCTGTCACAATAATAACAACTAAAAATACTTGCAGAACTTAATAATAACATTATTCAATTTGATTTATATTAAATTTTAAAAAAATTAAATGGAGTTCTACGAATTAAACACAAAAACAATTAATAGACAGTATTACGGATTTCTTCTATTATTTTAACAGGGAGGTGATTCATTTCTGACAATAAAAACTAGAAATGAAATAAAGTGGATTTTTTAAAATAATTGTGGCAACACCAAACTACTAACGTTGTCTTTGAAATTTCGTTCTGAACTTTATTTTTTTTTTCACATTTGCTTGCTTTAGAGAAACAAGACAAAACAAGATATTATAATTTTGATTTGTGATAAATCTAAAGATTTTGTTTTATTTTGATTTAACATAACGTAGAATCATCATCATTCGGAAAGTACTATTTTCTGAAAACCGTTTGGTTAAAGTAAAAAATATGTACTTGAACCATTGTGCTTTTTAAATTGTCTTTTCATTTTCTATGAGCCATCTTGGTGTTGTCATTTAAAACCTTTCATATATCTTTTTTGTCTACTCTTAAATGTCAGACTGTACATTAACAAATAAAATTTGCATGTCTTCCACAAACTCATTACTACAGCCTACAAGTCCCGAAGTGGGTATTATCATGTAGAAGATAATGAAAAACTGATGAAAACCATGGTAATATATTTGCAGCCCCGGGGCACACACTCCGCCAACTTATAAACGTCAGAACCTGAAGGGTGATCTTTGAAGGAGAACATTATTACTTCAGTAGCGTAGATACATACTGGCGCAAGACTATGAGCTGTCAATGTATGAAGGTTTTTTTTGCATTACATAATATAGTACCTACGTTCACAGCAGCGGAGTGCATTGCTTTATAATCAAAGGTAGGCTGTGTGGACTTTCAAGTTCCGATAAAAATTATTGTGCATTGAATATTGGAAAATGGCATAGAAGAAGTATTTAAAGTTCCGTGATCCAAAAGTCAGGAATTTTGGCCTTAAAATTTTTAATACAAAAATTATTTCATCATCATTTCATTTTGATCAAATGGAATGGTAATATACAATGCAGGAAGTTTACGAGAGACAAAAGGCTGTATTTACTGTATTTTCATTGGCTCACTCGGGTCTAGAACCAAAAGATATTAAGTCAAAGACACCGGGTTCCATTCAAATATATTTTTAGTTATGTAGATTTTCAAGGCTTCTGACTAACATAATCTTCTCATTTTTGCTTCAATTGTTTTAAAATTATAATTTATGATATTCTTTAAAATGTGTATAATTATGAGGAATTAATCAATATTTTGAATAATAAACTATAAAATGTATGAATGTGGATAAAAATAGGTAAACTAAAATTGAATACAAAAAGGACAAAATACATGATAAAAGGATATAAGAAGACATGCAGCGATAGCAAAATAAAAATTTATGGTGAAATTATTGAACACATAAATGATATGAAATACTTAGGAGCTTATATTAAACACAAAACTTTTTTATTATTACAAAAACACGAAGTTTTTTGTTTTTGTAATAATTTGTCCAAAAATATCCAGAAAAACGACACTTACAATTTACAACTCTATTATTGCTCCACATTTAGCATAACTACTGCTCAACGATACTTTTCTTGTGTAACGACAGAGGACAAAACAAATTACAAATCCTCCAAAATAGAGCAATACGAATAATAATAAAGCGAAATAAATATTCAAAAGTAGCTAAAATGTTAGAGGAATTAAATTGGCTAACAGTAAAACAAATGCTGCCATTGAACGCAATGATTTTTATTCATAAAATAAGAAACAATAAGAACTTCCAATAATATAATTTTTCAGTATGGACATTTGCAGACATACAAGAATAAAAAATACAAGAACATGTAAGGAAATTAGACTATCAAAAAAGAAAACCCAATACGCAAAATAGTATCTTTTATGAAGGGATAAAATCTTATAATGCTCTGCCGGTCCCAATCAAAATTACACCAATCAATAAATTTAAAACAGATTGTCAAAATCACACTAAGTTAAGCAAGAAAAATCCATTTATTGTTATTAACTTAAGACATTTTACAAAAAATATAAAGCAAAAAGTCCCGATAAACTATTTTTTTGTACTTTATCTAACGGGAGCTTCTTATACAAAAATATATATATATATATATTTTTTAAACATAAATGACAACAATAAATCGAAAAAAAAATAGTATTTCCCTGTTATCTAATACAAATAGTTTCTTTCAGCTAGCCAAGTTTTCAATATATTTATTAACTGTTTAGTTTTAATACAGTTTTTTTTTACTTCAGCGGCTAACAGCTAGGAATCATGTGATCTAAAGTTCTTTGTCCATATTTGTTTTTTTGGTAAAGGAACCATTAATCGTTTATTAAAATTGAGACGAGTATTGTAATTGTGCTCTAGTCTATTTGTATGAAATATAGGGTTATTAATGTGCTGAAATATAATTTTGTATCGCATAATTCAGTGGTCCCCAACCTTATTGTCACCGCGGACCGGTCAACGTTTGATAATTTTACCACGGCCCGCCGGACACGACACATTGGTCATAGGAGTTTAAGTGTGGTGGCATTCTCAGGGTATTCCGCCATGACTTTAATCCCGAACACCGGCAGAGTTGTTGTCTCGAACATATAGTTTTAAGGCTACTGTCATTTTCAATATCCAGCATTTGATCTTCTTCTTTCGCATGCATGCTAGACTCGCCTGGTTTGTTGACATTTTTTTAAGCAAGCCCTTGCGCGGCCCGGTACCATTTAATAATTATTTTAAGCTATATAATTGACGATTTTTTCAAAAAATTATTTTTATTTTTAAGCAGGCGGCGCGGCCCAGTACCATTTGGTCCGCGGCCCATGGGTTGGGCCCACTGACATAATTGATATAACTGAAAATGGAATATTTATTAGTTTTTAAGTTATCATTAGCCATATGTAAAGTACCCAATAGCATATAAATTACAATAATTAGTTACATGCAATAGTATACAAATAACTAAAATAAAATAAATATAACATTATTCTTTTATGTGAGAATTCGTTTTTAAATATTTTATTTTTATTTTACATGATCTAACAAATTGCATTATTCTTAACATGGCATAGAACTTTGTTGAAGCGATTAAATTCTGAACTTCCGATGGGTTCGAGGTCATCAATATTGTCACTCTCTGTTGTCCATATTTAATACACTTCGTGAGAGCGTGTTCCATATGTTCAAGTTTTTCACACATCAAACACATTGGAGATTTATAAAGGATTACCACATACAATATTCTTCCCGTTAGTCAATTAGTGCCCGGATATCCGAATCATAATCTAAAAATGATTCCGACCTCTTCAGATTATCATTTAAATCTATACTAATAGCACTATTCTATGTCTTTATTCCATGGAAAATGGCCATTACATTATTATCTTCAGCCGATCGTTGTAACCAACTGAAAAATTCAACATACAAGTTCGTTACTTATTTAAAAACATTACGATTTTTTGTACAATGTATAATTATTTTTTTGTTTCATTTTTCTTAGGGTAGGCACAGCATTTCAGGCCTTATGGACGGCACGCCACTGGATGACAGTGCATCATCAATCGCGACCATCGCCCCACTTCAAATAAATCGGTCAGTGTTAGGACGAAGGGAGTTTTATACTCGTAGGAAAATCAAAGTAAGTTTAAAAACACAATGGTCCAAGTGCATAAGACTTTAATTAAATCAAACTTTAACGTTTTAACCACATTTTATTTACAACGCCTCACGGTTTCGGAATAACCGTTCCATCCATCAGGGCAAAATGCATACTAAACAATATTACAAAATTATGTCTGAACATACATATTAGGTGTCACGGTGGGGGTGGGGGCGTGACTAGGAATTAGTAGTAAAAGTTTGGAGTAATATTTTACTTTAACCAAGTAGTGTTCATAAATTAGTAGTGGAATGGATTTTTCTTGTGTTTTGAAATTTTATAATCATAATAACCATATATTATTTGACGTTAGATAATTAAAAAAATAAAAATAAACTAAATTTAATTCACAGATCAAAATTATAAATAAAAAAAATGTGAAAAAATGAATTGTGATTTAAAACTATGTGAAAACAGTTCAACGTGAAAAACACATTTCAAAGACAAAGTCAGTAGCTTGATGTTGCCATAGTAATGACATTATGCAGTTTCAAAGTAATAAATATCTACAAATAAATGCAAAGTTATATGTATAGGTATGGGTAAGTACTCAAAGGGAACAATTTCCTATCTGAAAACACCCCCGGATTCACCCTATAACCCTCCCCACGCGCTCCCGCCTGAACTTGCACTGGGTGTGTTTTTAATCTGACGATGGCTAAGGGGAAACCGCGACTTAAATTGTTTTCGGTTTGTCGAGAGGTCCCCGGAGGGTGAGGCAGATGGAAAATACGGAGCAAGTGCGTCAGAGGGAAAGGCGAGACTGGGAAAGAGAAATAATGCGAAATAATAAAGAGAACTTTGCTGTGGATATGGGAACAAAGGCCTCAAGCGGTTTTGGGTGTAAGTTAATTTTTCATTACTTTCAAATTACTGTGTTTCCTGATGATTGAGAACTATTTTGTAGATATTGAGATTTGGGCTTTGCATTTACACATATATACTTTCACGACCTTTTTTATCTGCACTGCTCTCACATTTTTTCATGGTAATTGATTTAAATTACAAAACCTTGTAAATAAATAATACCTGAAGAACATGGAAATTTCAATCATAGGTTTCTCACAATATTCCCGAACATGCCACCTCTTTGGAGTTAATGCTTTTTTACACTTGTGATACGTTCTACGGAAAACACCGTGTAAAAAATACGTTAACATTTTTTCAATGCATTACCATATACATTAAAAAATGGGAGAGTTCTAATAAGAACAGATATTTCCATTACGTTGTATCTACCGTGTTACGTAAAAACCGTGTAAAAACAGTATTCTCTGTATACATATGGTAAAGGTCTACTCACATCTACCAGCACCGCACAGTGCAGAACAGTACACTGCAGGAACGGCACAGACGCCAGTATAAAACACCGTGCATCACAGCCCAGAGGCAAAGACGCGAGTACGGATGTCAGCTAAATTTTCAATTGAGCGTTAGTGTTTGTCACAACATCTTTGAGGATTTTATAATCCTATTCCCATGTTTATTATTATTTTATAACCCATTTTTCGTTGAACATCTTCTTGGTTTTAGTAATATCTGCGTCTGTTGACGCCAACTGACAGCCATGTCAAGATGGCGGTGCTAACAGTGTGTATTCGTACTAACTGCGCAGGCGCAGACGTCACTAGCAGCCACCAGCACCGTCAAAATATTCTAGCCGACAATCTCGGCCGGTGCTGCCCAGTGCATGCGCGGATACGTTACGCGTACGTACGCTGTAATGTGAATGCGCTCATAGACTATGTAAGCAACTAATGTTGTCGTGTCTGTACTGTACTGTTCCATACTGCGCGGTGCTGGTATTTGTAAATAGATCTTTAAAGTCATTATTTTGAAAACAAATCAGAAAACAATTTTTTTTTTAGTACCGTTGTATTATTACAATTACTTTGTTTAAAAAAAAAGTATTTATTATATAAATGTCTACATGTTTAAAAAAAAAGCAACACTCATCAGGATAAACAATATACATACTAAAAATAATGAACAGTATAGACAAATAATAAGAAAATAAAACAATTTAAACATAAACAAAAATTTTAATTTGGGAGCTTTGCTTCTGAAACTCGTATAATACATTTACATATTAAATTCAGTGGTTTTAAACAAAGTAATTGTTATTAATTTAATGTATATGGTTCCACAAAGTGATTTTACATCTTTTAAAGAAATATTTTTTTATACACTGATTGGCGACTATGAATGGGAACTAAACACAGATAATTGCATATGCTTGTGTGTACCTATACACCAGTAACTTGAATTACTCTTTTTGTTATTGGAATTGTCTGTAACTATGCATAATTAAAGGAATTATAAATTAGGTCAATTTATTCATAACTATATTAAGTGAATTTAAATGTAAATATTACATGGAAGTGTAGTTAACAGGTAAGCAATATAAAAAAAAATATCGAAAGGCAAATTAGAAAGCAATCGAGGAACAAAAACTGTTGAATATAGAAGAAAACATTACACGAACGTCAATAATAATAACAATAATATTTATTTATTAGAAACACACGTTATTTAACAAAAACATTTGAGAAAGAATTATTTTTATAAACAATAATTATTAGCCTGAAAACACTCATCCAAATTGAAAAAACCTTCCGAGCAAAGATAAATGTCGCCGGCAGGACTCGAACCCACACCCTTCTAATATCCGGTCAGATGCTCTACCATTGAGCTACGTCGGCTTATCGCAAACCCGCCAAGTTAATCAATATATGCTAGTGTTTCATTCAATAATTATGGTTTTTTTATTATATTTCACCTGTAAACAACCAACTTTATTTGAGAAAGCTTTGTTTACCCAACTAGGAACAAATCCCCGTTTTAGGACAGTCAAATTGACAAGTTTAGTTCATATTAAGTGCCATTATACAAAAATAGAAGGGAAAAAATCTAGTATTGTCATAGTATGGTAATATAATATAATAAAAAGTATGATAATTAAATATAAAGAAATAATGTATGTGTATTTGTTTGATGTAGAGTAATAATGAATTACATATGAAGGTTTTATTTAAAAGTGTACATATCTATTAATCAGCATGTGTTCGCTTTTAACCCTCCCTAAATGAAGAAGCCAGACATTGATCAGTTTAAGCAGGACGTTTGTACTTTTCATTTTCCGTGTATTGGGTATGATGTTAAACAATGTTGGTCCTAAGTATGAAAACTGTCTTTGAGCAAGGGATGTTATGGTTTTTATTGAAACTATTAGATTACTCCTCTAGTGTCTGGTATCGTGATAGTGGTCGATAGGTTGCCACATTGTATACATATTCTTCCTTCCCATGTACATAATCCAACCTTTTAAATATGTTTTAATTTTTTAACGGTTTTTAGTAAGTCTTTATATTAGTCATCACAATAAATATTTCCGGATTAAATTATCAGAAATTGAGCTAAAAAAATAGCGGTAGGTTTTTCCGTCGTTTGTTAACATTTCAAAAATCCTTTGAGTTCGTCAGTTTCTCACCACCCGGTACACCGGTCATTAGTAAATGAGTGAATCATACGGTGATCGTAATATTATTTCTTTTTTCATTGAGTTAATTAGAGTATTATATTAACAATGATTATCGTCAGTATACCTACGATTGTGTTTTTAAAACATAAATCAGTTGTCAGTTTATGTTTCATAAATGCTTTTCGTCTTATATTTTTTTCTGTATTAAGATTTTATTTTATACGTCGTCGTATTTTAATAAGGCGTCACAATGTGGATTAACCGCAATTTGAAAATAGCTGTAAGCTTAAGTAATGAAATAGATGTAAGCGTAGTGAGCAAGATTAAGAAAGGGACGCTTAGATGGTTTGGGCATGTAGAGCGAATGAATGAAGAAAGGAGTGTAAGGAGAATATATGACGCGAAAGGGAATGGAAGAAGAAGCCGGGGAATTCCAAGGAAGACGTGGCACGATCAAGTGATTCGAATACTCGAGTCGGGCCATGTCAGAAGTCGGAATAACAGAAGAGAATGTATGAGACGTTGTATGAAGTGAATGAAGCAAGAAGTGTATGCCAAGATCGAGTTGATTGGCGGTCCGTCCTCTCTGCCTACCCCTGCGGATAAACGGCGTGATGGTTAGTTAGTTAGTTGAAAATAGCCTTCAACGCCGAAATAGTTGTAACGATAATAAGAAACTAAAAATACTTGCATAACTTAATAATATCGAGTTCTACGAATTAATTAATTAAAAGGCAATTAATAATTTATTGAATACTGTCTACGTTCGTGTTATTTTATGTTTCCTGTATAATAAAGATATGTTTTTTTCCGAATTAACAAATAAATATTACAAGCCTAAGTGTACAATGGTCACCCTATTACTCGTCGATTAATACCTAGAGTTCCGTCCAGATGATCGGGTGGCCCAGTAGTGTGGCCGACGGATAAAATATATTAACCGAGTTTTTTTTTTTGACTTGGCAATAATGGCAATGCTTCTTGTCTCCGCTGAGCGAAACGGTCTAGAAATTTCAAATTTCAAGACCGCTTCGCTCAGCGGAGATAAGGAGTATTTCCATTATTGCAAAGTCAAAAAATAAAAACTCGATTAACATATTTTTTCCGTCGGCCACACTACTGGGCCACGCGCTCGTCTGGAAGGCACTTAACTTTCAAGGCAATTGTTAACTGGTACAGGGTGGACAAAAAATTTGTGTACTCACTTTAAAATAGAAGAGGTTTAAAAAACACATCCCTATTGGTATAATTGATCGGTTTTAATATTTTTCGTATTATGTATATATATTTTTTAAATCTACGTGTTGACAAAAGAAAAAAATTACTAGTAAATTCCAAAAAGACCAATAAAGGTTAAGATATTTGGTTGGATCCATATTGAAAAAATATAACTAGATTGCAGTTACGTAATTTACCAGCTGGAACGGTAAAGAACGTGAGGACGTGAGGCCACTCTATTCAAACGATAATTAAAAAACTTTCCAGCTTTACAAAAAAAATCTTTAATTTACAAAATTCAAAACGAATTATTTTCAAAAAAATTGCTGCGCTTTTGAAAACGCGATTATTATTTTATTTTATAAAAAATTGGAATGCGTTAGGAAATCCGTCCAGAACCAAATTAGCTCACAGTTTAACCCGAAGCGATTAAGGAATCTCTCATCCCTTCGGTCGCATGGAACCAGCTTCCACCCGCGATCTGTTTAATAATGACTAATGATTAGTGCCCGTTCCGCCCCGGGGTGGCCACCACCCCTAACCGACTTCCGCCCTGCACTCTGCATGGCCCGCGCTGCCTTCCCCGGGGACGCCCTTGGCACGTGCATATGTCTCGATAAACAGTCTATGTATTCATTATTTACTCGTTGGGAGGGGTAGTTTGGGGGTACATTCAATAAAGCGTACGTCTAAAAAGTTTTTGCACTCGCATTTTATTCGTTGGTAAACAATGCAGCGGGCCAAACAAAACATTGGATCTTCATATTCTAAATTCAAAAATTTTAAATATTATTTTCCCTGTTGAAAATAATTAAAATGATAATATAAGTTTAATTTTATTTTTGTGTTGCCGAACATATTTTCGACGTCGCTTTAAAATATGCCATTTTTTATTTGCCACCAAAATGGCATTTTCGTTGGGAGCGCGTTTGTGACGTCACATTTCCCGGTGACAGCTGTCTTAGCAGCCAGTAGCGTTACCTATGTAATAGGGATTTGTGATTTAATATCGTTTACAAAATCAATAAATATTTAAAAATATATTTTAATTTGCTGTGCACAAACACGCTTCCATCGATTTATCTATTCAATGATACCAATTGCTTAGCTAGGCTACCCGATTAGTGCTTACCTAAAGTCACATGTAGAATAAGTCAACTTTTTCACGCACCGGTTCGCAAATACGTCTACAGCCCGCAACACTGAAAATAACTAAATGTGTAAAAAAATATTTATATCTATTAAAAACCGATCTTAAAAATTATAAATATTTCAAATAAATGCCAACTCTTCTTGTGCCACCTATTATTCTAATAAATGTAACATCAATAGAAAAGTAAGATAAAATAGCAATTGTAAAAATTATATCTTCTCTAAGCTTAAATTTTCTAATAAAACTGTGTTCATCTGAAGCGACCTACCAGGTAAATATGTTATTCTGTGTTTGTACAATTAGATAAAGAATGGGAAGTAATATTTGTACAGCGCCCTTGAGGTGATTTTTCACAAAACAGGGCTATACAAATCATCCAATTATTATTATTAACTACTGACACAAAAACTTTATTTCTTAGGAAGGAATAAATACAATTTCAGCGAAGTCTAATTCCTGGAAATAACTCATCTCCGTATTACTGTCAGGAAGTATTTATTTTAATACTGATGTGCTATTTATGTAAATTTGATTTAATGTATCTGATATCCTTGCCTGAACTCATTAGAATACTAAATATTTGGATAAGAGACGGTAGTACCTCCTCGAATCGGTTGTTATTTTTTTTTTAATTTTGCATTGATTGTTTTTGTGTTTAATTCGTAGAACTCCATTTAATTTTTAAACAAAATTTAATGTAAATCAAATTTAATAATGTTATTATTAAGTTCTGAAAGTATTTTTACTTGTTATTATTTTGACGGCTGTTTCGGCGTTTAAGGCCATTTTCAAACTGTGGTTAATCCACATTGCGACGACTTATTTATATGATTTAATTTACCCCCACTCCTTTAAAAATTTGGATGGATGGGCAATGATTTATTATCGGTAAAACCGATTTAGTTAGAAAGCAATTAAAATTCTGAATTCTGTGAGGTTTTCACATTTATAATGTGTTTTTACTCGTATTTAACTGACAATATTTTCTTAAACGCCGAAACAGCTGTCACAATAATAACAACTAAAAATACTTGCAGAACTTAATAAAAACATTATTAAATTTGATTTACATTAATTTTGCACATAATTTTTAATATTTTTATTTTTATTTCAATAAAATGGAAAAATCACACAACTTTATTTATAACGTGGTATGTATAACAGGTAACTATCAGAAACGAAGAATGTCATAAAATATTGCAGTATCGATGTGCTTGCTTGATTAACTCATAGAACAAGTGATTGTTACATTGCGAAATAATGCAATACGAAAGTTATTTTAATAAGGGATGTAAAGTTGAAAATTATCATAATGATGTACCAAAATCCTGTTTAAATTTAACAACACCAAGACTGACCATTACGAACACTCGCTTGTACCTAGATTACATGAATTTAGTAATAGATACGCATATGTAACTGATCTATTTTACTGCATGGAAGGCTATTATACTATCATATCTTTTCAATCAATATTAATATAACTTAAGTTAACTATCTGTTTTATATGTGAGCATATCTTTTACTTTTACATCCTTTATGAACTTTTATTCTTTATATACTCTCTGATGTCATTGTACGATCTAATGCCACATTTAATAGTTACCTTTTTAAAAATTATTTGTTCTCTATTCTTATGCTTGTAATTAACTGTGATATGTAATTATTGTTTATGGATTTATGGTATATTTATACCGTTGATATTAATAAATAAACTAAACATTAAATTCTAGTATCTACCTACATATTGGCATCGTTCCAGAGTTGAACATTCTTATTAGTATCGCCAGTATATTATGTAGCTACCGTTCATTATTCCGTATCTAGACGTTGCATAAAATAACGTTAACTTTGTTCAGTGACAAGATCTGAATTGCCAAGAAATAATAACAATAATACTTGGTTGATACGTATAGCACCGTTTTTGTGAAAAATCACCTCAGGGCCCTGTAAAAATATACATGGTCTCTATCTTACTACGAAGTATGGATAATTTATTATAACTTAGGGCTAACAGCCACTATCCAGCAGCTCATCGGTCGCAAACATAAAACTCTATGTACACTGTATCATCGATAAGTGCGATGCTGCGTCAAAATGTATATATTATTTATAAGCAGTAACGTTTTAAGGTTGTGATATGTTACCCCTACCCCTACCCTACCCAGTAATTTTCCTCTTATTTTGAACGTCAAGTGTGCAAAATTTCAACAAGAAGTAATAAAATTCAAGTGAATTTGGCAAAAATGAAGCTCGCAATAAAACTGTAGATTTGTATACAAAGTCAAAAGTAGGTACCTACTTTCCAACCTTCCTTTCCCATCTTCTCTATTTCCTCCACAATTCCCGTCAGTTTCACAGAGTTCCCCAAATGTCACAGTTCCACTGTTTCACGACTTTCCGGAGAGTTGATGACGCCATTTTACGTAAGACCTATCAACTCCTAGGCCCCATTCAGGCCAAACAAATTTGTTACTTCGAGAAATAATTCCAATTTTTGAAATTATTTTTCAATTTCACCAGAAGTAATGAAGCATTTAACATTTTACTTCTGACACGCGAACATGCCCTCAAAACACTTCTATCGGTTTATATCTTCAGTGGTTTAGCAATAAAGAATCCCCACAGTAGCGATCTAACTACGCCTTAAAAAAATCATTCAATGTTCAAAGAGTGTCGTGTAAAAAACTGCCCATGTTCAAAATACTCCATCACAATAAACTGAACAATGTCCGCATTTATCGAACGTCAATCCTTTTCAATATCATATAAATATATTATGGAGGGTGCTTGGTACAAAAAATCTCAACAATGGCTTGGCGTGGTCAAGTGCCCTACACTCCACCTCTACCACTACTCTACAGCTAGAGGCCTAGAGGCCGTGGCTGACACTGACAGTTGTGCGCAGAGAGCTGAGGACCTCGAATACCTTCGAGTGCATACGGATTTATTGCTCGCTGCGTGGTGCTTGTTTTGTTATGTTTTTTTTTATTTATATTTATTATGGCAGATAAGTGCATTTATTGAACCTGCACCATTTCAATTGGCGTTTTCGATAATAAAGTAATAAATCAGGCAATATAAAATATAAATATTTAAAAATTAAAATCCCTTGAAAATATAAACCAAGTCTTATAAAGTTTCTGGCTTCCTCTCTTATTGGAGGTCGACTCTCATCTCGGAAACTGCGTTGTTCTATTATGATTATTAAAAAGGAGTAACCATAGTGTACCTAATAATAACCTAATAAGACATAGGAAAAGGTTGATAAGTCTATCGTATTCAAGTGGATGACGATTAGACCAGGACGCGAAGGACTAAGGTCTGGAGGCGAAAAAAACATATATTAGTCTTATTTATAAATTAAAGATCATATAAAATGACTTAAAATACTGGTCAGAATGGCAACTAGAAACTACTAAAACTCTATTAATATGTGAAAATAAAGTTATCGAAGACCTTAAGTAAAAAAAATAAAAATCTTGTCGGGCGTTCTACAAGGTTCCATATTAGGTCCAATTTAGAAAATAATTGATGGTTCTTAGGCATATCAAATACATTTTTAATCGTGTAAAACACTCGGATGACACTGCATTCGTAATTTCTCGCTGTGATTTGCAATTGTGTATGGACGTTTTACAAAAATACTACATAGAACTTTTTAAATGGTCTAACGACTCTGGACTAATTATAAATGCAAACAAAAATCTAAATCGATACATATAAGATCCCCCAATGCCAAGGCATGTTTTACACCTAAAATAAAAACGCTAACTTCAGATTGCTTACATGTTGGTATCCTTAAATTGAGTACATGTGAAAATATTGAACCGGTTAAAGAATATGTATATATATTTAGGTGTTACTATTGATTGTTTTGTCAAGTGGGAGTTAAAAGAACGGCAATGGGATCCACGGGAAGTTAAAATAACGGCAATGAGATCCACGAGAAGTTAAAAGAACGGCAATGGGATCGTTTAGAAGTTAAAAGAACGGCAATGGGGTCCACGGGAAGTTAAAAGAACGGCAATGGAATCCACGGGAAGTTAAAAGAACGGCAATGGGATCCACGGGAAGTTAAAAGAACGGCAATGGGATCCACGGGAAGTTAAAAGAATGGCAATGGGATCCACGGGAAGTTAAAAGAACGGCAATGGGATCCACGGGAAGTTAAAAGAACGGCAATGGGGTCCACGGGGGAAAAGATTCATAACAATATCTAATTATTATATTAAGTACGTTAATAAAATCAGTTAGGGACACGGCCTCATTGTAAATAAAATATTAAATCAAAAATGTCTACCTCAGAAGATAGGTAGATAGTTTAGAAGTGTAGTCATTCTTCCCAAATGCATTATCTTGTGAAAATTAAAAAAAACTTCTTCTGGTGAAGTTGTCGGGGACGTAAAACGTAATACGTTCCAGAACATCAGGATTACAAATATACCCATTGAGAAGCTTATTTGCTACTAACACCATTGGAAATTTTCTCCCAACATCTAGTCGATCTAGTCCTAGCATTCCAGGGATACAACAGAGGGTCGTATTCAAACTTACATGTTATAATGTGATGGTTTTCTCATAGTTCATTCTTTATTTGATTTTTTATTTTATTATTATTTTTTTATTAATTCACTATGGGCTTTTACATATTTTTACATTTAAACGATTTTGTGTACAGAAAGAAAAAAGTTTTAAATTAACAAAAAAAAGAACACGATACATGGTAGGCATATAAGTGTAACATATTATGATATATACTCGTATGTATGTATAAGTGCATTACACAGAGACGTTATAAAGGAAAATGTTTTTAATTTATAGATTACACTTTTTTTATATAAAAATAGTAATAGCCTCATCTGCACGATACATAATATACAAGTGCAAAATATAATATAATATGAGTGCATGACATTGTGAATAGTACTAGCTTGATCTACATGATACATAATATACAAGTGCAAAATATAATATAATATGAGTGCATGACATTGTGAATAGTACTAGCTTGATCTACATGATACATAATATACAAGTGCAAAATATTATATAATATGCGTGCATGACATTGTGAAAAAAATCACGGTTTATACTTCGGATGACGTAAAAATTGGATGAAACGCCATAATACTTTGTATAGTGCATGATACAAAGAAATAAAAAAGAGGAAGTTTTTGGATTGTAGGTAAGTAAAAAGATAAATAAATAAAAAATTATTTAAAAAAAAATAATTGCTCTTATAATCGTTGCAACATAAAAATATTGTTCAGGTATCTTTTAAACATGAGTAAACTTATATTAAATATATCTATAGCAGAGTGGATTTGTTTTCAAGTGTATGAAGGCGAGAAATTGGTGCATTTATTTGGTAGTCCCAGAATTATTGTCGCAGATTAATATATTTTTCCGAGTTTGTCGACGAGGTACTTTGAAGTTGATTAGTAGCAGGAATTCACAACAGTCTAATACGGAATAAATAATTTTAAATAAAAAAATTAAGAAATGAATTTAAAAATATGCTTAGTATTCACCACTTTATAAATATACATTGATATCTACATGTGTCGAAAGCGATGTTTTCATCATCAGGAATATATGAATAATAATATAATATTCCTGACGATGAAAGTATCGCTTTCGAAACATGTAGATATCAATGTACATTTATAAAGTGGTGAATACTTAGTATATTTTTTTAATTAATTTATTAATAATAGCACCACAATCCAATCGTTTGAAGAAATTATAAAAAAGTTATGTCTGTTATTTTTCTTCCGTTTTCTAGGGTATATATTTTGAGTGTATGTAGAAAGAATGTATAGTTTATGTGTTGTATTGGTATGTGTAGTTTGAAGTTAATAAAACGTAAAATTTGCGCTGCACGCGTTCAATATTTTTCATATGAATAAGATGGTATGGGGACCACACTATCGAATTGTATTCTATGGTAATATGCTGCGCACTAGCGACATTTATCCAGGCAATCAGTCTTTGATAGTTCTAATTATAAATCCCAGTGTCTTCATACCTTTATAAGTATTCGTTGTGTGTGATTTACAATTATATTTTTGTACTAGGTTTCTACATTTCACTTGGAGGTTATGATGATATAACAATAACGGTTTGTTTAAATTTTAACGTGACTGAAGAAATACCAAAATTAAAATATCGAAAGTCACGAATCGACCATATCCAAATCAAAATCCAAGCATCGGTGCTTCATTATCTATTCACATTCGAGGGTATTGCATTCCAGTAGTCAAGAAGCAACAGAGGTGGATAAATAAAAATATCAATATTAACGCGGAGGAAGAATATACTGAGAAGGCGCTCGAGTGTTTCTCTCGAGCTGAAGCGAGCGAGGGCACTCGACGGGTGTATTCGATAATGCTTTTAATACACTCCTCGCCGTGACCAGGAGTCACTCGCGCTGATCAACTGAACTGATCATGGTCACTGGCCACAGTTGACCCTGTGCCGGCGCGGGCGATTGCAGACTAAAAACTAAACACTGAAATCTGGACACCGAAATATAATCCATTTATTTGATATCATTTTTTTCTTGGAATAACTTAATTAAGCTTATTTTTTTAATCTTTGAAGATAATATCCGAATAACCACTCCAAACTTTATATATATGTTTTCTCTTACTTGGAATAAAAAACATCCAAAACATCATTTACAACCTAACCTCTATTTATACACCTCAACTACTTATATCCTAAAATCTAACATCCATGTTCTTATGTTAATTTTAATTCGTCTATTCTTTTCTTTCTCCATTTTTTTATTATTTTTTTACATATTAGGATTAAACTTACTGAATTCTTTTTCAAATCTTTTGTTGAGTTTAAAAAAAATCTTTACTGTTTTATTCAACCTTATTATACAATTCATCTCCCTACGTCTGTCTCGATACAGGAATTTCCCAGCAAGACAGACATTGATCGATCCTTTATGTGAGATAAATAAATAAAGAAAATTTAAATTAAAAAAAAAAAACTTTTCTTGTTAAAAATAGCCAAATAGAAACAATTGTAACGAATAGAAACACTGAGTAAATTTAAACGTGAAATAAAAGTTTGGATTATGAAAATAGGTCGTCCCATTATTGCTACTACTGTAACTACTGTGAAACCCGTACATAGAAGTAGCCTAATTACATTTTGAATCTATGTTTGGATCTAGGCATATACAATCCTACTTTTATTTTTATATTTACTTTTGTATGGGTTATAAAACATTCATATGTACTGCCTGACCTCTATACACCACAAACAATATCGTAAAAACTAACTTCCATATCTTTGTTCTTATATTCATTTAAGTTCAACTCTTCTTTCCCCATTTCATTACTATTTATACCTATTTATAGGAATTTCTATTTAAAATCCTCTGTTACAATTAATTTATTTTTTATTCTGTATTATTTAACCATATTATACAATTTATGTATCCCGTGTCTGTCTCGACACAGGAATTTCCCAATGAGAGAGACATCGAACAATCCTGTATGACTGTGTTATGTTATATCAATATTTAAAAAAAAATATAACAAATCTAATAATGATATGTGAAAAAGAAAGGACACAAAAAATAAAAATGGTAACAGTTCTTTCATTCTGATATCGATAAAAACGAGGAAAAACAATAAATTGGCATTAGCTCAATCGGTTAGAGCGCAGGTTCCGAATAGATAGATAGCAGACGTATTGTTTTTACAAAAAAATAGCCCTAATAGATTGCCCTACATTACTTGAACGAATTCAATTGAGAGTGCCCAACAGACAAACTAGACAAAACCACACACTAAGCCTACCACAATGCAACACTAACTCAAAACAAAACACCTTTATTCACCGTGCTTTACACATTTTTAACACTTCATACAGTTCGTTCGACTTATTCACCTCAGCCCCTTATAATTTCAAACCTAAAATCAATAAATAACATTCACACAATACATATTACTCTACACAGACTAGATCCTTTCCCTTCCCCTCCCTCCTATCTTCCTAACCTCATAGGCTAACCTTATAACTTTTCTTCTTTAATTGAATAATTTAAAAACTTAAGTGAAAACCCATTATTAGTTCATTTTCTTAAATATGAAACATAATAATAATTGTAAATTGTGGTTTTCCAAATAAAATAAAATAAAATTAAAATAAAAAATAGATTGAGAGGTCCTGGGTTCGAGTTCCGGATGCAACAGTTACTTTTTTTAACTTTATGTGTTTTTCTGTTCATTCATAATTTTCAGATTTTTAACTCAATAAATAAGTATCACATTATGGTCACCGTATCACCCAATCATTCTCAAATAGCGGGTATACGGGGTGGTGAGAAACTGACGAACTAGAAGGGTTTTATAAAAATTCTAAAATGATTAAAAAAATCCACCGTTGTTTTATCGCTTAATTACTGGTAATTTTTCGTGAATAATTATTGTATTAATGAATAATTACTATTTATACATCCTTAAACATCGTCCAGTTAGTGACACGCCATTTTGTGTTACAACATACATTAAAATGCGATTAAAGTATTTACAGCATTTAGACTGGCAAATTGGATTGACCGGTATTCATAAACGAAAGAGGTAGGATTTATCTTCATCGTTACGTAAACTATCTTAATCCACTTATCAATTATTGTTTCCTGTGAGTACTTAGCATTATTAATCATCAATACTTTGAATCCGTAAATTAGTACACCTTTTGTTTGAAGACTTTTAATCACTGTACTTGTGTTACATAATTTTAATACTGCGCTACCGGTTTTCTGATTATATTTTGATACATGCTAACCCCATGCAAATTTAAAAAAAAACGTAATAAATATTTTACTCTTTAAAAACACCATGTTTATCGTATTGCATAATAATATTATCATTATTTTGAATTAATAAATAATAACTCTCCGACGTCCCTCTCCCCGTTAAGAGGAACGGCTGCGCGGCCTGTTTCATTCAAATCTTAATTTTGGATTTGAGGCCAAAATACTCACATAAAACTAATGATTTTTTTTTCATCAAAAAGTGCAGTAAATATCTAGTACGGATTAAAAGTTATTTATTTATTTTTGTTTAACAGTATGAAATATAGGCCATTTACACCTTTAACGATTATTTGGGGGCTAACGGTATTTAAAAAAAAAAATTTACCCCATCTACTTTGAAAATATAATAAAATATAAAATAAATTTTCAAAAATTATATTAAAATAAGCATTACGGTGGACTTTAAATTAAATTAAAAACGAACAATTTACGTTGGAACACAAATTTGCCGTATGTACGGTAATTATGTAATTTAAAATATCGACCGGAAAAAACGTTTTTTTTTTCATGTTTTATTTTTTATATTTTTATTTACGTAATCATATTTACATAGCAAATATGATAATTAAAAAAAAAAACGATAAACCCGAAAATAAATTTCTAAGTTGCCTCTAAAATTATGACTTTTTTTCATGGCCTATACTACACAATTTAAAACAAAAATACTTCTTATACATACTAGATATATTAAACAAATATATCATTCAGTTCGGATGTGTATTTTGGCCTCAAATCCAAAATTACGTTATGTATGAAACAGGCAGCGCAGCCGTTCCTCTTAACCATGTTTCCTGGATATTTTGACTTCTCCCACCGCCCCCCCCTCTAAATCACCACTTCCACTACCCCCACCTAATAATGATTAATTATTTCTGTACTTGTTTAATTTAAGTTAATTTTAAGAACGCTAGTGAATGACACGAATATGTCGAAACCGGTAACGCAGTAATAAAATTAAGTAACAAAAGTACATAGTGGATAAAAAATGTCTAGAAATTGTTACATAGTTAATGCCTAAGAAATACAAAAAATATTACCAACCTACCTATTAGTATCTTTATCTTTAAAGAAAGTATATCTTTATGTTCCTACTATCTTAATTGTCGTTTCCTCTTGCATGTCTACATTAAATATTAACAATAGTTCCTGTATCCACGTTAGTCTTCCAGCTATCTGCAGAATTGTTTGTTTATTTATCATTATCTGTACTTATTACATCCGCAATCATAATTATTTATACATTATTTCCTTACATGGCTCGAATTTTAAGAATATTCAGGGCTTCCGTACCACTATCGCAAAGTCTGATAAATTGTGATTCAGATTTAGTAGATATAAATATATATTACAAAGACATTGTATCTCCACTTCCTGGGAAATTGATTTATGAACCAAACCCAATCTAAGCCGTCGATACTTGTACAAAATTCTTTAGTATCGTTTCTTTCATCAGAAGTTAAAAATATATCCATATCTCACGGTAATTTTTTCCC
>JAHDVE020012273.1:0-71533 GCA_022606495.2 Halesus radiatus | reverse complement strand
AAACACTCATCCAAATTGAAAAAAACCTTTCCTTTTTCTTTTTTTTTTTAAATGTTTATTTTTACAGGTGAAAATATAATAAAAACAGTAATTGTTGAATGAAACACTAGTGTATATTGATTAACTTGGCGGGTTTGCGATAATCCGACGTAGCTCAACGGTAGAGCATCTGACCGGACATCAGAAGGGTGCAGGTTCGAGTCCTGTCGGCGACATTTATCTTTGCTCGGAAAGGTTTTTTTCAATTTGGATGAGTATTTCAGGCTAATAAATATTGTTTATAAAAATAAATGTTACCCTTTGCGCTATGCACAAAAAGTTTTTAAGAACTTTAGTTTATCAATTAATAAATAAAAAATATGTTTAAAAAACCTAAAAATAATAATATATCACTTCCATAAGAAGAAGATGATGTTTTAGTTGAAAATAGTTTATTTTTTCCTAAGTTTTTCATAAAAACAGATTCGTTTCAAAATCCACTGTCACTTTTTGTTTACCACGAACTTTTAGTTTCAGCGTCCTACGGCGCGGACGGCGGGAGACAATTTATCATGGGCCCTTTCAAGAAGCAGTCGTTACGGGGTTGTTGGGTCCCTACAAGAATACCCCATTTGCATATAGTCCCCGGGGGCCCTTATGGGGCCTTAAAGGGCCTGGACGGACAGCGGCCCCCGCATTCACTCAAAATCACCTGTTTGTGTTTGTCATAAGCTTTCAAAAGTTTTCGGGATAATTTGCGCTCGTGGACTTGTGAATGGAGATGTTTTGGTTGAAATATAATTAATGCTTTTGAAAGTCACTCCGGCTATCAGTACGGGGATTGGACGTACAACTATAATAATCTTATCTTTTGCTCTAAATGTCACCTCGAGGAACATGGGTTGTCACTAACTTCGCTCAATCGCTTTAATTAATACCGTGATGTTTAAGTCTATGAACTCGGTGAGCTTACCTTTTTTTCTTTAAAACAATATCTGACAAATACCTACATAGTGATGACAATGTCAAGATTGCGTAACATCTTCAATAATTTTCTGGGTTTGTGTGTGGTGATGAATCAAACTCATATGTTGATAAGTTGGTATTATTATTACTGTTGCAATGTAACGAATATAAAGCTGAGGTATGAAGAAGGACGAGACAACTATTCATTCGCTTATATACCTCCACAGGGTCATGCTGTCTCTTTTATACTCGATTGTCCCTTTCATATTCTTGGACATACGTTCACCATATTCTACTAAATACCAAAAGAGAGAAAAAAAAATCTTTTAATAAAATAAGTTCGGAAATCTATCTGAAAATCTATGAATCCAGTGTTATATACCTAAACCTCTTCACCATGGAGTTTTTATTAAAAACAGTTGATAAGATCTTTACAAGTCCAGTTAAATTTTTTCAGTTTTTCGGGAAATTGTCGAAATGTCGCAGCATTTTATTGTATCTGAAAATTTAATATCTTCTTTTATCGATAATGGTACATTTAAAACATGTATTCATTATTCAACCACCATATATATTTGAGGAATGCGTTGGAGGCTGCCGCGATAGCGCAGCGGCTGGAGCACTCCTCTGGTTGGTGGAATAATCAGTCATATTGTTTCAATCACGTACACCTTACTACATTAACTCATTTCAGCCAAACCCTGGGTTAATTGCCCTAATATGTCAACGTGATCAGTCCCCCAAGTTAAGACAAAACAAACAAAGCGCTAACGTCCGTTCTCCCACCTTTTCGAATGATGAATCTGAGGCACCGATCAACCGGGCACGTTTTGTTGAGTATTCGCTCTGTTTGCCTGTTACCAAGCATTTTTTATTGTTGAACATCCTAAATTGTCTATGGAGGTGCCCGCCCACTTTTGTAGTCAATTGAATAGTTCCCAACAACTTTTTAGATAAAAAATGACATCAAAGTAAAAACTTTCAATGCAAAATTAACAGAAATGAGTTTATATTATAAATAATGTGAATATACATAATTAAAAAAAAAAAAAATTATATTAGTAGTTCAACCAACATTTTATACTTTCGAAACGTATGCGTTAAGAATTTGTTGAAAATAAAGTTTTAGCTTTACTTTTGTAAATGCCGCCACAGTACATCGTTCGTTTCGTACAGTTGACATTTGACGTTTCTCTTCCGTGAAAAACAAGACAAAGCGTAGCTTTTACTAAGTAAAAGTTAGGTTGTCTTCAGTTTTATTTACAACGAACAAAAATCATGTTTTTGACATTCGATAACGGAAATAAGTCTTGTCATTCAATATTTGAATCGCGTAAAATAGATCGCAAACCAATAATGACATTTGACATTTCGGTGTTATTTTTTCACCCTGTTGACACTTTTTATAACGGAACTTAATCCACAATCCTAAATTTATGTTAAATTTGATTGAGAATTTCGTTGGGAAAAGCGTATTTGTACATTTGAACAGTGTTGAGGCAAAATTTCGGCTCAACAGTTGGTCAGTAGGGTTGGGAAGAACGGTCGTAAGCATCATCATCTAAAGGTTATCACATTATATCTGGTTGCATTCAGATCAAAATCTCAGATTACACTCGCTAATGCTAAAATTCGCGGCACATGTCGGCAGCATCGAATATCCCGGCAATATAATATATAATATTCGCTAGCGAAAAGGCCACCTTGTACAGATATCGCAATAGATAATGGACCACTTCATTATATTCAGCGCCGCACTTTGTTATGTGGAGCAGCCAGTGACTAGCCCATATGCCCAGCGTTTTTATTGTAGCGCAATCGGGGGGTGAAAACACACGTACATCGTATAAATTCTGTGCTAGCTACATAGGTACTGTGTGTGTTTTTTGGGCTTGAGAGGGATTGAAAATATTACTTTAGTGAGAAGTTTTTCAGATTTATGGCCGGTAAATATTTTTGAAAAATTATTTAACTAAAATAATACTCCTAATGGACGCTATTTAAGGAGTCACAAAACAATTTATGTTGAGTTATTTAATAAACTGATCACCTATTTTAATTCAATGTCTCGAATGTGTAAAATGAACATTATTGTTACGATATAGACATCTTTATGAATAGCGTGGCACATTTTAAAAAGCAATTCATTTATCTTCTATCACGTGACGGAAAAATAGTGATGTTATTAGATTTACTGTAACTTGCTTTATTTTTTCTTCTCTTTCTATATCTTACATTACGTTTTAAGTTTATTATACCTTATGGTGTTGTTAGAAATATTCTGACATGCTTTATTTTTTATCTTTTCTTTCTGTTTCTTATGTTATACTTTATGTTCTATTTCCCTTATTTCTTTTTATTATGTAGCATCCCTATCAAGTGATAACTGAAAACCAAACCAAAGACTGTGGCGTCGTGTGAATATTTTTTAATTTATTTTTAACACCTGCTGTGGTAATTATATAAATATGATCATATTAATACCCTGTAAATATTCCAAAACAATATACATGTTTTCCTAGAACTCAATCACTTTGTGGTTTTACATTATTAAATAAAACCAGTATTTCGTTTTTAACCACTTGATTTATTCAATGTAGAAACAAATTGTATGTTTCATTTAATAAATACGTTATTTAATTCATATAATTTTTTGTTTCTATAAAGCAACCAAAACGCTTGAACGGTGAGCTCTGGTATTATAAAATTTAAGCCTCTTTTTCTGTCAAGAATTTTAAAGCCAAGGATACTATTCTCAGCTCGCAAATTCTATCACGTGCTATGCAGCTATAACTTCAACCGACATAAATAAGAAGAGACGGCATATTATTTATCCAATTAAACCACAGAGCAAATAATACATAGAGATGCCCTCACACGCAAGGGGAAGAAATGAAAATAAGAGGAGTGGGGCGAGCTAGGCGTTCCGTCAATATAAGAAAAACAGCAAATAGGTAAAAAACCGAAAATTTCGTAAGAGTATTTAGTATGATCCTTTTTATAACCGTTTTGTAATTTGCTTATCGCAGTCAAAATCGCGCGATACAAACATGGACAACACTGAACTAAGCTGGTGCCAAAATCTGTGTCACGTGACCTCTGCTTCCGAAATCGTACTTGTAGGCCAAGTCTATCAATTCTGACGTCAGTGTACTGAACAAATAATCCTCAAAGGTGTGATCTATTCCTAATGAAAAAAAACTGCTGTCATCAATTTACCTAAAACCTTTCGACTCCTTGGCCTCGTTCAGGTCAATAAATAACTAAATAATGGGTAAAATAAAGAATTACAATATTTGAAAACGTTTGATCAACATTCACCTAAAGAGAAGAAAAAAATAAGCTTAATCTAGGCATACGGACACACCTAAAACACACTTCTATCGGTTTATTTCTTCAGTGTTTTCCCAAAAAATCTTAAATGAAAAAAAAATACGGAAGGAGCGTTGAAATCTCCCGAGAGAAGAAATTTGCGAAAACTGTTGGGTGAAACCGGGGAGTAAAACTAATTCGAACATGAATTAAAACAAAGTAAAATTAATAATTTAGGTTAATCGTCCATTAAAAAAACATCAGCTGCCTAATCTGCTCTCCATAAATCATTCAATAATAAAATATTACGCATTATTTATTCTATTCAATGATAAATTTCAGTATGTCCTCTTGATCGGGCCTCTCTGTAAAATGATGGGCAAGTGCATGCCCGGAGTTGCCCGTAGCGAGTAGCAACTACATAAATACAAGCAACAATAAACAATGGATTCGGCAGACAATGGCCGCGCATTACTTTGTGCAGCATTTTTATGCACCAGTTAGTGTCGTTGGTAGACAGTTATGATGGATGATATTTAGAATTCAGTGGCGGGGGGTGAAGCATTAACTGTGACCTAATATTTTCTTGAAATTTGTTCGACTGGACAGTTGGGAATAATATAGAGGATCTTCATCGTGTGGCGGTACCCAATTATAAGATTTTTCTGTATACCGCACTAGTATCCTCAGCTAGTCAGCCAACCTGCAGCTCTGCTTCCCGCTTGCAGAGCCGGGCTCCTTACATTCGTTTCCCAGTGACGTCCGGTTCAATACCTTCCGTCAATGTCCTAGTACCGCATCTTCTGGTATTGGATTATTTTAATAAAATATAGTGTATTATAATTATTAAATCATCGTTTAACGTCGTATTAAATAAAACAAATAAACTTTTTCATAAACCACTAATTTATTGTATTTGTACTACAACCGGTTTCGCTTAGATCAAGCTTCGTCAGGGCAGATATAATAACTAAAGAAAATTATGAATTTTAAGTTACTTTGAAATTTTATTGTCCAGTAAGCGGTTACCGCATCTATTTTATTTTCATGTTTTCGTAAAAGATATTTCTAACTTTTCTGGAAACTCGATTCTTTGTTCCATTATTTTGGCTCATAGATCTCGACCACGAGGAAACGTCACTCATTGAGTCTGATTTAATAATACTTTGAAGGTTTCCCCTCATCCTTGTCATTCGATCAGTTATATGACGTTAGAATTAATAGACTCACCCTTATGTACCATTTAGATGGCTGGAGGCAAAGGTCACGTGACACTCGTTTTGGCACCAGCCTAGTATACTGCCTTGTTTGTTTCGCATGATTTTGACACCTTTAAGCAATTGTAAAATATTGATAAATGGTCAAACTAAATACTCTAACTGACATATTATTTATTTTCAGAAGGAATGTTTAAATCCATCAAATATTTTTTAATATTTAAGATTAAGGTTAAATAAAATTCATTTAATTTAATTTAACATTCGTTTAATGTCCACGTTCCTCCCTTGGTTAGAGGGCGCTCTGGGGGGCAAATGTGTCCAACTGTTACAAAAATTACCCCCTAATTGTTTGTTAGGCCATCCCGCTTATAACAAGTACACGGTAGGTACCTTGCAAGGGACATTGCCTACCCTCGCGCTATCATACGGATAGCTAATACCGTCCGACAAGGCATCGCGAGCGGAATGGAATACCTAAAAGGCAAATATATTTACATTAATTCGTCATTTGTCATGAATAAAAGAACGTTCGAACGTCGTATTATTATTTTATGGGGTGCGGAACAGCACTAAACAGAAAAAAAAAAACTAGAAATGTGATCTCTACCGATTTAAAAGAAAACTGAGATTGCCAATGAGACCTTTCAGTCAGGCTAATTAAATTAGTGCTCAAGAAAGAATTTCGATATTTGAAAAATTTTGATCAATTTCATCCGAAGGAAAGGAAAAATACAGCACCTAGAAGGGGGGGTCTATATATTTCACAACTCCATATCGTCAACTTAACTATTAATATATGTCAATTTCTTCACAAATTGAGAATTTAATGCCACCTTAGCATTTTTAAAAATGCATATTACTGCGAAAAGTTAGCAAAAAATTCTATAAATAATATAATATAAGTAAAAGAAATGTTAAAAAAAATTGTAATAATAATAATAATAATTTTTTAAAAAATCACAAATTAAAATCAATAATTAGAAATAAAATTAAAAAAGGATAACATTAATTAAAAACAAAAAAAAAATAATAAAATAAATTAATAAATAAAAATAAAAAAAATAGAAAAAATAAAAATAAATAGGAAGAAATAAATAAATTAAAAAAGTAAAAATTAAATAAAGTAAAAAAGAAAGAAATAAAATGAATATAGAAAATAAGAAATTTTTAATTTTTATTCGTTCTAAAAAATATGTTCATAGCTTTGATCTTCGATTAAATTTTAGAATTCTTTTTAGCTACAAAAACAGTCCAAAATTGCATTTATTTTTTTATTTTATACCATAATTTAAAAAAATATGTTGCTTTACAAAAATATGTTGCTTTATATGTGGAAGTGCATAGTCCCAAAGCGAATCGCAAAATACTAAAATTCATGTTCAAGTTGAGCATTACGCTAAAGAGGCCGTCAAACTTTACGAAAAACTATTCCATGTTATGAATCTTACTCGTAGTTAATCTGCACCTTTGTGTTACAAACAGTAACACATGCCGGCGTCGAACAAAAAAATATAAAATGGGGAGGGTGAGGAGAATGGGCCAGCGGGTTAGTTGGGGGGCGGTCTTCTCTATTAAAAATGTGGCCGAGATATCAAATTCCACTTGCGCACTTGTTAGCCCGGGCATCAACACAATGCAATATGGGCAATGCGGCCCTTTTAAAATTCGAAGGGGAAATTGGTGGAAGAAATACGTAGTCACAATTAAATGTTGAATTTTCGATTAAATATTTTTTTTGAAAATGTGATTTCTTTTCAGATTTAACGTTCTTTTATTAATTTTTAAGAGACTGTTATATTATAAAGCAGTTTTGTATAATATATTATATTCAACGTGAATTAATTTTATAGGCTCTTTCCCTGTTCACTATGTGCTTTAAAATTGTGAAGATGGGAATGTAATCAAGTATTTTGTGTTTATTTTCAGCTGTCAAGCACCTATTTAACTTATCTTCTATTTTCTTTCAAGCGTTTTCTACAAAATCCATTTAATTTCTTCATACAACAAATCGTCGCTTATAATATAGCTTATATGCCGTTTCGTACATTCTGAGATGATCGAGAAAAACTGCTTTATAAAATAATTGCAGACTAGATTTGCTAAAAATATTTTTTTCAATTTTTTGGCAAGCTTTCCACCTTAACAAATCTATTCTTTTTAGCAAATTATAATATTATATATGCAGCGACGAAATTTAGATTCTAATTATTATCATTGTACCATTTTACCAGTATATTCTGCAATTCCTAACAAATTCCGAAAACAATTATTTCGAAACCCCATTTAATCCATAGTGCATAGTAGCTTTTTAAGCGAAGTATATATTCATTTGCAAGCTTTTTAAAGTGGTTATGAAGTGATACTGAAGAAATAAATGCATCATTAAAATTAAACCAAACATTTTTCTTGCTCGTAGACATCATTACAAATACCGTCCCTTAACTAAAGTTAAAAGAAACAACCCAACCCAGATAAAAAAATATTTTTAATGAAACAGTTGAACTCTGAATATTTTTTTGAACGGTTTTTCAATGTTTGAATTTTTAATGCATTTCCGGTCGAGATTGGAGGTGGGTTCGTTAAAATGTTAAACCCATTAAAAAAGGAAATGGCTTTATTTACTAAAAGCCTAGAATGCTTTTCATAAAAGCTTATTAAAATATTCAGAAAAAAATAAACTGGCATTTAGGCTTCCCGGCAAAGTAGAATGAAGACTGAAATTTCATTTAGACTTTCAAATTTAAATTTCACGAGCAAAAATTATTGACCGCTGACGGTCAGTCAAAAGACATTTGAAACTTTGACATCGCGGGTCAATTTTTATACCATAAGAAAACATTTTATAGTATCGAGTTTGAACTGGTTAAGGCGATCCACCGGCTAAAATTCCAACGAAATCGCACGCTCCTTATGCAGGTGGCGACAAGGTTGAAAGTCCCACATCGGCCGCATATTTCGATTTACGCAAAAAAACATCTCAAAAATGCGTGTTTCATTCTATTCTGTAAAGCTCAGATATAATTATTAAAATGTTTTACGGTCATATTCTAAAAAACTTAATTTACCACAATGAACAATACGACAATATCGGAAAAGGGGTTCGTAAGTAGGAGAGTTTGCGCTTTAAACATTTTTTTTAATGTCTGATACTTTATTTTTTTCTAGGCTTATAAAAAGACACACCAAAAAAAAGACAGGTTAAACGAAAGTCCAAGGTGTGTTCTATTTGCAGTATTTAATTAAATCATCTATGATATTTTTAGGCCATCAAATGCTCAAACCGAAAACACGTGATTTTCCATTACTTCCTATTGCATCGCCTTACAAAACATTTTACGGGCAGAATTGTGAGTTCGTGGAATTCGCGGATTTCATTTGCCAATGTTAAGAATTAATCCATCAGGAAGAAGTAGGAAATTTAATTTACAAAGAATTAGACTTAATCGAAATAAAAGTAAAATTCTGTGGATTTTCTTCCGGAAGATTTGATTAAAAAATCCAATCAATAACAATAAATTATTGAGACTGACTGATGCAAATTAAAAAGTTAGTACCTAGATTATTGAGGGGAGATCCCTCTTCTAATGTTAATTGCCAAATTGATGGATTGCTGGTCGACGGTATCTGTCTATAATTTGGTGGTAAGATCAAAAAATTTCCATTTCCATTATAGCAAAAATTCCAGGTACCTACCGCGTACGTAACTATATTGGAAAATATCTCAAAAATAATAAGTTCTTATAATTTATTGGTAAACTATTTTCATCGCGTAAAGTTACTTCCATGAAATATCCACGTAACTGTTCAAAAATACGAGAAGATACGAAATTATTTGTACGTACGTACTTACCACGTTTTTCATATGATCAACAAGAAAGAAGGTTGAAACTTGAATAAGGATGGGATGTAGTAGCATCTAACTGAATAACTAAAATGTTTTTTTTTTAATCAAGCACCGAAACCACGTTTTAGGATGACACTATAGTTTATTTGAAGCATGAAATGTATCTGTACGTGTAATTACGCAGGTCTTCCTCAGTCGGTAGACAATATTAGGTACAAGAAACAAATATTAAAGCTTTGTGTTATCCGAACAAAGATTTTCATCGACCGAAGCATGCTGGAAGGTCTTTTCGAAAATATTGAAGTGAAATCATCAAAACTTTGTTCTGCGATAATCGTATATAAACTAACTATTGATCTACAACAAATTTCCTACTAAACTAGCGCCCCATATACACATTACGCAAAACATTATTCGGGAAAGTATCAGGAACACGTGAGTAAAGAGGAGATGATGAAACCCAAAGAGGAGAGAGACATCTCCTTGATGGATTGGCAAGCAGATATGGGATTTGAAACAAATCTCAACAGGGCCTAGCACTTCGTTAGAGATTATCATTTTACATGCCGTACGAAACACCCCTCCACCTACCCGAAGGTAAGGGTAGGTGCGAGAGGGAGGATAGGAATATTTTAATGACAATAGTGATGGAATAGCGGAATTTATTCACAACCTAATTATTGTTGTGTCGGTGTTTCAGGATGCCTACGTTAATATTAATGGTGTATTAAGTACATGGAAAGTTATTTATTATATAACTATTTTATTAAATTACATTTCCGAGCACAATACCGTTGTCGCTTGAATATATAAATATCATTCTGTAGGTTAAGCACTTCATTTGATTTTAAAACCAATTAGTTTCGGATGCCACTGACGTAGAGGTATGCCAACAAAATAACTAAAATGAAAATGAAAAATTTGCCTTCACTGCACCAAAAATATTAAAGTGAAATTAAAATATATTTAGGCCTAAACTAACAAAAGTACTTAAATCAAGTGAAAGAGAGAGCGAAAGGGACAGAAAGAAAGATACTTAGCAGAAATAAAGATAGATAAGGAAGGGGAAGAACACCGGTCAGTGGCTGAGTTTGCATCGCGTCTGGGTCCCACCCAGGTCTCGTCAGTTCAATTCCCCGGTTAGCTTAAACCTCCACCACGACACAAGCAACATCTTCCGCTTACTGTAATGGTAGTAGGAGATTTTTAAATATTATAAAGTTATTCGTAACCTGGGAATGTTTGTATTTCTTTAAAAAATAAAAATACATACATATATATATATAATTTCTTCGAATGCTTTGTAACTTTGTGGCATCATTATTAATTATATAAATTGAAAATACACTTTGTATATACCACTTTACTTAAAATATATAAATATTTCTACATGTTTCGATAGCAATGCTATCATCTTCAGGAATAAATGAATACTATATGTATATGTATACTATATGTATTCATTTATTCCTGAAGATGATAGCATTGCTATCGAAACATGTAGAAATATTTATATATTTTAAGTAAAGTGGTATATACAAAGTGTATTTTCAATTTATATAATATATATATATATTCAATTAGCTTATTGAAGATTATAAACCTCATTGTATTATTTAATCATTGAAGAAGATAATGCTAACAAATCTTAAATGAACTCAGTCGCATCTGGGAATCGAACCCAGGACCTGTTTCTTACTGGGACAACCACTGTACCAACTGAGCTAATGAGACCAATTCACTTTACGCCATCTTCATCGATATCATACCTCAAATTGCATGACATATGCATCCTCCATTAAATCCCATATTATTGGCTGCTATAAATAAAATTTATTTTTATACAATACTAAGCTGAACTAGTTGCAACATATCTATATGTAGGTACATTGTTAAGTAGATCGGTGTATTGGTAGACACATATTTACTTATTGGTTTTCAGTAGATGCAAAGCAGGTTAAAGTATTTGTTGCTGAAAACTTGCTTTCCTTATACCTAACTTACTTCTTATGAGTATAGACAAATAATAAGTACTTATACCCCCAGAGTCAAAATACGTTTAAAAAATCTACCTAAAAGAAATGCATTAATCCATCTATTGAGCAGCTTTAGATAAGGGGCGGGGTGGGTGAATGACTCCATTATTTACAGCCTTCTGTTTGAAGGGTGTATGTGGGCATACGCGCAGCATCCTTTGAGTTCAGTTTTTTTTTATTGCTAACCCTTATTTTAATCCTATTCAAAGCAAACAGCCCGCTTGGCAGGACAGGTTGAATAATGCTCACTTTGCTCAGTGGGTGTTGCGGTCTAGAACTTGATTAGGGTTTAGGCCAATTTAGATCCTTGGAAAAATCTATAAATATAAGTGAAAAAAGCTTCTTTTTTTTAATGTCCCCTTAGGTCCTTCGTACTCAAGGCGACACAAGTATCCGATACTCGACGACTCGAGCATCTTGGGGACTACCGCAATACATCTGCACGGGTATGTGTGCATGTGTAGGTGTGTGTTAATGAGAGGGGTATTGTGTAAAATGACCCAACCAGGAAGAGTCATACCAAGTCATCTGGTACTACGCCTTTAGGCTTTATAAACATCGTGCTGACCGATCCGCGACCTGGAGAGATTGGGCGATAAAGATTACTCGTAGCGAAAATTAGTAGATCCATTAGACTTAAGCTCTATTTAGTCCTGATCTAGATCTGAACAAACTTGTCTTTCTCAACCACCACTACTCCTTATACTCATATTTTCATTCCACTCACAATCGGCAGTAGGGCTCTTGGCTCTTGTGTGGTATTTATTTATACTATTTTTTTTAATATGAATACCCCACAAGAATCCCAACTGCTCCCAACCGTCTGGAGCCAGTGAGACTATGACATCCCCAATTGGGGAATGTTGTGAGGCTGAAGGTATTGGAGAGGGGACGGAGAAGGGGAAGAGGAAGGTGGGGAAATAACTGGCTATTCAGATCTAGTCACCAAACGCGGCCAAAAGCCATTTCAAGCAACGTTTCAATTCTGAATGGTGGTCTTTCACCAGGGCGATACTGATAGTATCTTCCACTCTGGAACGTGCTATAGAAAAATATTTAATCATCGATTTATTTACATGGTTTCTACTTGAAGTATACTGTAAAATGCTAATAAAAAGCGAGATTTTCCATAAATCTAAGGGTTGTATTTTGAAATACCAGAAAGTGTGAATTATGTACTCGTATGTAAATACTACTTAAAATTAACAAGTGAACCTAGCTCAAGTGGATTTAAAGTATGAGAACATATCCTGTTCATAAATAGATTATTGGTGCATACCTATGCACTTAAAAACATCTATTTTCCTATTAAACCGTATAATTTTGGATGTGATACGATGTGATGTGATGTAGATATGTAACAATCTCATTTCTGAATTTCAAAAATACGTAATTCTTATTTTCAGTGGGTATAATAAATTTATGCCGCCGTTCTTAGAATAGTTAGTAGTGCAGTGGTCAACATGGTTGCCTTACAATCAGTTGTTCGGAATTCGATTATCGGCCATGGTATTTTTTGTTTTCTTTGTTTTTTGTTTTTGTGTTTATAAATATTAATAAATTATGTCTTATGACTTTTCCCGGGTCTGCACTAGCATATCCATAAATATTAATCATTTCGTTAACTGCCAAACTTGAGAGTGTCTGCAGCTTTTCTATCGTTCTATCGTTCTGTGGCAACCAATTTAAAACGTATACCGAGAACGCAATACGACGCAGCATTTACGAGAATATCCCATTCCAGCAACATTCGAATCCAATCGGAAGGTGAAACGTGCCATACATGCCGCAGTATCTATCTCAAGAATTGATACGTACAAATGAATTTCATTCCTTCCACCCCATAAGGGCTCAGCTGTAGTTACCTTGTATCCTGTCTACACTTTTGATTATCCTCGTAGCCGAGTATAGTTTTGGCAAACGACTTTCGCCGGATGTAACGGCCGTTATAGAGGCCGTTACGCGACTCTAACGACATCGGGAGGTGGTTGTAATATCAATAGAGGTGTGCCGAGTGTAATATTGAATCCTAAATAAAGATAAACATTGTTTCAGATGCTTTCTGCAATCGCTTATTCATTGATTTTCCGTTGTGAGTTGGGCAAGTGCTTAGTTTTTAGTACGTTTGCTTTCATCTGGGCACTTGCAATAAGAACTTAAGTAGGTACTGTAGGTAGGACATGTACCGCTTAGATACCTATAAGTTAAGTAAATTTAATAAAATATTGAGTAGGTATTCAGTAATCAACAGGTAAGTACATAGTAAGTATGTACCGAAAAAATGGGAAAATAGTGTTAGTAGGTAAATACAAGTAATAAATTAACTCTATATTAATAAGAATACCTTTATTGAATGTTTTTGTAGTTAATACGTGGAACTCCATTTAATTTTCATTTTTTTAAATTTAATGTAAATCAAAATTATTAATGTTATTATTAAGTTTGAATTATATTAAATTAAAAAAAGAGGATATTTTTTTAAATATATAAATATCAACATGTTTCTAAATCAAAGCTTTCCTCGTCAGAATAAACAGTACACTTTTAATAAATTATCGTTTTTATATTGTACTTGACTTTGATATTACTATAAAACCGTTAGTCTTGTTTACCTAAAAAAACGCCATTCGCGGAAACTGTTCAACGCATGTACAACTGTTCTATGAGTAAAATCGTAATTTGTTTACAAAAAATAATTGATTTTAATCAAACCCAAAAAATACTCCAGGGTTCCATTTGAAGTATTAGGCATAAGGGGTCTGTATCTCCCGGTCTTTGCCCGGAGGCCCGAATCCCTTGCAACGCTCTGGCTCCAACATCCAGCCTTCCTTGTCCCTACAACCAACAGAAGTTAAGTTTTAATTTTCCCTACTATCTAATAAAAACCCCCAAAACCTGATTCTGGTTCTCCATTATGTTTATGGCAACCTAACCTAACTACAATACCAGGAGCGCATGTCGGCGCGGCGGTAGTTAAAACGCTCCCACGTAAACCAAATTGTTTTCCACTAAATGAGTCCATAAACTGTTATTTGTACGACCGCCCGAGGGCTGGCCCGGGCAACCTCCTACGACCTATAACATCCTGGTAGCATTAATAAAACTATATACGCCACCAGGCAAACAGCCAACCGAGGGGGTGACTTTTGATTAGAGCTGTAAGTCGAAATAGCGAACATTACGCCAGAATCGTATTTCTTTTATTTTTCATCATGATTGAATCTATAAAAAGGTTATGAGAATACGCTATTTTGAGTGGCAGACGTTGATTAAACAATAAAGTTTTCAATCATTCATTGAAATCGGTAGCTACGGTAAAATATTAACGCAGGTGAGTTGGTAAATAGTATCCGGATGGTGGAAAACATTTAAAAGTTTTATATTCCTTCCGGTTTACTACTCGTCTTCTCTCGAGATGTCAACACCCCCTTGTCAAATGATCCACCAGTATACACTTTTTGACCTATTTTTCTACAGATAATTGGACATTTAATAGACATTAGTTCATGAGTCACCATAGCAACTTTTTACTAGGTACTACCTACCTTGAATTAGTGGTGGGCGAAGCGGCTCGGTTTAGTGAGCCGGATCACTAAATCAGCTCTTTGTAGTGTACCGGTTCGGTGATTCGGCTCGATTGGACGACGGTTCGCGTCCCCCCGCACCATGCCCTCACCCTTGCTCCCTTGGCCCTCCTAAAGACGTCCTTAAGACGCTCTTACACGATACTTTTTCGTCCAGTTTTCATGTGGATTGTCTTGACAGAGAGCTGATTTAGTGATCCGGCTCACTCAACCAAGCCGCTTCGCCCACCACTACCATGAACTCCTGGATTAAATGTGAAAAAGTAAATATTAAAACTTATATAGTATCTGGTAGGTGTGTACTCCTACCTGCATAATTTTAATAGTATATTTGTATTCGGGTTATAAGACTGGTTACACAAGCAATGTCATTTTATTTGTAGCGGGTATTTTCAGTTTCAGTGCCGATAAATCGACGTTCATTTAAATAAAGAAGTACAGTTTCATACAATACGGAATGTTTAAATATAAGTACAATGTGTTACATACATAGTTTTAATTCACAATTACCTATATTTAGTCAAGAGATTTAACACAAAATTCAAACAACATTTTTTTTGTGGTCAAAAAAAACGCATAGCGAGGGATGTTTTAGGGTCAATTAATTAAATGTCTCTGATCATTATTTCATAATTTAAACACCTACAATTAATCAGCGCCGGAGTCGAGTGCATCCTGAGATTGCCTCCCGTCCCCTGGCGGCATTAAAGGGCACCTGACTGACACTTCGCCATCAGATTCCTATTTTTTCATCGCATTTCCCCAGTTTCGGGACGGGGTTGATTTCTCATTGCGAGGCAATCGGACGCCCGTAACGGCGGGGCACAATCGCCCCCCGGGGGGCCCTAATGCCCGATACGCCCCTGGAAGATCCGATGTCATTCAAGGAATGCCGTTTCTTGTTTCCTGAACGATATTATCGATGTACTTTTATTGGAAACATGAGGCTTTTTAATGCGAAAAAATTGTAAAATGAAACTTAATGCGATACATTTCATTTAAACGATACAGTACTTTCATTGCTGATTTCATTTCAGATGCTGTAGTATGTGAACGGTGTTATTCATGAATCAAAAGTTTTGCACGGATGTGAATGAGCCTCGTGCATTCGTAACTTCGGAATTGTAAATTCTCAATCCGATGATATTGATAGGATATTGCTTGTTTAATTCCCCTAGGTGCAGCATTAAAAATATCTGGTTAAATACGCCTACATGCAAAAGCCTGTTTTTTATATGTGGGTGCTCTTAAACGGGTTTTTACTTTGAATGGTCGAGAAAAACTGTCTCTCCAGCTATAATTAAGAAGCATTGATTGGAAAACCTGCAATTGAAATCATAACTTTACGAAGTGTCTCATGTGTTTATGTCACCTGCTTTTATTTTATTATGTACCTAATATATATTATCAGTGGAAGCTTGTAGCCTGTTTCAATCGGAGATTAAAAAAGGGTAAAAAAATTCTCTCATCCCCTACCCTATGTTGGTCTTATCCATAATTATTACATATTTTTCCCAGATCTAAAGAAATTTCATCACAACCCTGCACCAGAGATTAGCGACCTAGCAACAAGATACAATTTGACGATTCATTAAAGCATCTGTAGCTAATGGATATAACATTACAGGTTATAAAAGAAGTTTTAAATACGAACATCAAAATTTATTCCCGAAACTGATATTTTTTCATATAAACAAGCAACTTTTTCGGTGGGTAGCTTATTTTAATAACAACGCAAAATACTGTAATTTCAGCAAAAAACATACTGATTCATGCAAAATACAATTCCGTATAAATTTGATATAAACAAATCCCATAGTCGCTGCGCGCCCTGGCAGCTAATACATTCCTAGGGATTGCAGACTTCCACGGTTTGCCGCTCAGGTGCAACAAGTAAGTTTTTGTATGAACCATTTCTTAGAACAGGAAGTTTCATAGGTGCTAAATTCATATCGCAAGTATGTAATTTATTTCGGACTCACTCTTGGGCAATATTAATACGGACGTGTAGATTTTTCAGCAAGTAATTTGTGCGGTTATAATATGATACAAATTTGTATTATTTTTATGGGTATTCACTGCACAAACATACTTTGGGGAAAACCGTCACTGTATATAACTAACTTAGTTTCTCACAGCAACCATATGAATAACAGTATTGTGAATTCAATTCATCGTTGTACTTATATGAGCGTTATTGTTATTTTTTTAAACCGTCGCAGTAAATGGAACGCTAATCAATTTTTGTATTGAGTAAAAAATAATAAATATTTTCAATACATAGAAAGTACCCAGACAGCTGTCGGTTAGGTTTTTAATAATAGACTCCTTGTGACTAGGAACTAGGGGAAGTAAGGACCTATCTACCTACAATATATTATAAAACGTATGACTCAATCAACAATATATCGCAGACACAATATAAAGTGACTCTTGAAAGAAATAAGAAATCTAGTCAATGTATAATGCACATACAAAATTTCCTACAACTACCTTCAATTCCATCGAGTATTTTTTTGGCATCGCCTATGTTCTAAATTCTAAACGAATAAGACCGGTATAACACAGACCTTTACGGTGTCAAATTGGTTTTCCCAAATAGGAAACGCGAATTTTATGGAACTAAACCCTACACCCTCGGATATAAGGCTACGATTCGTTCAACAGTTCATGTGGTACCGAAATATTGGATGATCAATTATGCATGCAAGGAGATTTTACTCGTGCGGAATGCTTTTCACTATTGAGTAAATGGGTTTTAGCTTTCGAAAAGAATTCTTGAAAGCATCGGCATTTGTAATAGGTAGGGGTTTTTTGTGGTATAATTTTCCGTATAGGTTTTGCAGGGTGGGGAAGTTAAAAAAATAACCAAAATTGTGCCATCGTCACAAGATGAAGGATTATGTTATCATTTCATGATAAGGCTGGGTAGTTAATTTTACAAAATTACCATCGAGTAATACGCAAATGTCATTATCGACCGTCGAATTGAAAAATAAATTATTTTGTTGGGGTTTTTGCAAAGATAATGTTTCGTACATTCTGAGATGATCGAGTAAAACTTCTTTAAAAAATAATTGCAAAGACTAGATTTGCTAAAAAGAATAGATTTGTTAATCTGGAAAGCTTGCCTAATCTAGTCTGCAATTATTTTTTAAAGCAGTTTTTCTCGATCATCTCAGAATGTACGAAACGGCACATAAGCTATATTATAAATACAGCGACGATTTCACGATCACGCCATTTCGTCGCAGAAGTACTTAAGACGGCCTAATTATTCATTTGCTAGTTGATAATGTGTATTGTACGTTGTGTCAATTGTCTGGACAACATTCATACATCGGCATCGCCTCAAAGTGACTTCCCCTCGTGACCTGAATCCAGAAGTTCATATTCTCGGTGTGTCATGTCTTCCTGGGGCATCCACGACTTTTTTTTCCTTCGCATTTGCAACACATATTTTAGAGACATTTTTTCATATGTCCACCCGCTCTATGATATTCAATAAGAGCGTCCCTATTTTAGTCTCAGGCATTAACTACGCTTACATCAGCCATGTAAAATTATCGGATTTCCTTACTAGTAACACCTGGGTATTGTCATCTGTATATAGTTTTACCACACTTAACCAGGTACTACATACTCTATTTAGATTTTTTTCCTTTCTTTGTCAATTTCATGTATCGTTACTCGCATCAGGATTATCAGAATTTCACTGTAAACTGCCATCCTCGCTCTCTTTGACATTTTTTTATTAGCCATTCTGCAATTTGTTTCCTTATAGTTCGTTCAAAAAATATCTCCCGTGACTTCGAGTTTACATACAATAACCTTTTTTTTTTAACAAAATTATCATATCTTTAAAAAATGATATAGAGTAATAATTCATGTTTAGATATTGTGATAATTCATTCTTATAATAAGCATAATATTGTATATTTTTCGAACTATATTTTAATTTAAAGATGTACCCCCATAAAAAGTTGTGCCTTTCTGTATTCATACCTACCCCATTATCCTATACACGACAGTCTTATAGACAGTTTTCAAATAAACATTAGCTTTTCTTTGTCACGATTAATACACACAGCTAGAATTCAATATTTTTTTCTCAGTGAAGTACCTTATAATTAAGCTTTATAACTGTAAAGCTTCGCCCTTTACTGACTGCACTAACACCATTAAAAACTTGCAATAAAAAGAAACGTTTTCCAGTATTTAATCTTACTCCAAGCGGTGTTAAGACAAATTAAGTGGAATTTGGTTCATTAGTCCCCCCTCTCCTACACTTTTTTGAACTAGGTACTTTTAATTTAAATTGCTTCACGCAACGTTGCCTTTTTCTACCATTTGTTTTTCAAGAGGCAAATTTGGTAATCTTTTTCCTCAATTGGACTGATGAATTGAGCCCAGAATTGTTTAGCTACGGTACATAGCCTTAATTACGGTACATTCCTAATAAGAAGGAAAAAACACTATATATTAGTATCCTTAAAACCAAAACATTTTATTCAGAGAAGTACCAATTTGAAAGTCACCCTCTTTACCAAACATCGATAAACAATAGAAAAAGTGATTTAATCACTAATTGGCGCTATAAAAATTTGACCAGGTACTATTATCTAAAAAAAAGGTACACAACTACAAACAATAAATACAATAACAATATTTGAAACTTTTAAATCTCACATTGGTAGGTTAAATCAATATCCGGTAAAATATTTCCAGTTGAGAATCAGTAGGAAAATATAATATACTCTAAGATCCATAAAAATAAATAAAAAAAACATTTGCATATGCGGAAATACAAAAAGAGCACTTTTTTTTAAAAAAGCGAGTAAATTTTGATGAAGAATTGACTCCGCCGTGTTCAATAAATAAAATGATATTAGACAATAGTTACATACAAAACGTCAACTGACTAACTAACTAACTAACCATCACGCCGTTTCCCCGCAGGGGTAGGCAGAGAGGACGGACCGCCAAACAACTCGATCTTGGCATACACTTCTTGCTTCATTCACTTTCATACAACGTCTCATACATTCTCTTCTGTTATTCCGACTTCTGACATGGCCCGACTCAAGTATTTGATTCACTTGATCGTGCCACGTCTTCCTTGGACGTCCCCGGCTTCTTCTTCCATTCACATTCGCGTCACATATTCTCCTTACACTCCTATCTTCATTCATTCGCTCTACATGCCCAAACCATCTAAGCGTCCCTTTCTTAATCTTGCTCACTACGCTTACATCAGCCTTGCATTCTTTACGAATCTCAACATTTTTCACACGATCATACATGGTTTTACCACACATTCGTCTCAGAGATCTCATTTCTACAGCATTCAGTCACTTTCATCCTTCCTCTGCCAGTTCCATGCCTCACTGCCATACATCAGAGTTGGTATCAGCACTCCATTGTGGACTGCTAGCTTCGCTTCTTTGGACAACTTTTGTTTGCGCCAACCGCGTTCAGTCCTCCGTTAATGGAGTTTCCTGCATTCACCCTTCTTTCAATATCCCTATCAGTCTTTCCATCTCTCGTAAACATACTTCCCAAATACACAAACTCGTCTACCTGCTCCAAGTATTCATCATTCACAACTATATTGCACACTGTGTTCGTACTCTCTCTTTCAAACACCATGACTTTAGACTTACTTACATTCATCATTAGCTCATTCTTCATACATACTTCGTTCATCCTAGATACGAGGGACTGTAGATCTTCTATACTATTAGCAATCAGCACCGCATCATCAGCATACAACAGGCAACAAACTTGCAGACTACTCATTTTTGCGCCCAAGCCCACCTCTTTCAATTCTTGCATACAATTATCCATGTATAGATTGAATAACCACGGTGACATTACGCAGCCTTGCTTAACACCTTTTGTGATGTCAAACCACCCCGTAAAATCACAGTTTGCCCTAACACATGCAACGCTTCCCTCGTACAGAGATGCGATTGCCTGTATAAGATTTGTATTCACTCCATACTTGGACAACACCTTCCATAACTTTTTTCTGTCAACTCGGTCGTATGCTTTGCAAATATTAAATATTCTAAATAGGTGGTCAGGTTCTTAATTTGAGTTTTTTTAATATCCAAACTAAGAATTAACAAACTATTTAAAAAAATTCTATTTATTCAGTTATTTCATATCATATCGTTTAGCAACATTAAAAATGGCGTCAACACTCCTTCAATATTTACGCGTTTTATTTAAAAAAGGAAACAATCAAGCATATTATTTTGTATTTCCGCATATGCGAATATTTTTATTTTTTATTTTTGTGATTCCAAAAGTGTTTTTCTTTTTTTAAAATGATGAGGTTTTCAATTGAGACCCAACTGGAAATCTTTACCCAATATCTTCCTTGTCCATTTGTTCGCTGTAGCCTTTCTCCCCTTAAATACACCAGCATATCTTAGAAAGTTTTTTAAATACTCACCAAAAGGCTTCACTCCATTATAATGTCAGTTTCCTTTCAAATTGACTCCCAAGACAGTGTGTGTTAACGATTATAAATAAATTATCTACGATTTTGTCATATTTTATTTATCCTCGTGAAAAATTCCTCGTACAATAAAACACGGTATCTTTTATTAACGAAGATATTCCATTTATAACATAGGATTGGAGAGCCAGGAAGCTAATCGCAGGTGATATCCGATCTGAGTGGTGACCTTGGGAGCCTCCAACAATGAAGCTATCCAACTGCTTTACCGACAGTTGATGTTACCGGTCCCTAAAGTCATCTCTGTAGATTGGCCAAAACTATGATATCATTGATTTAATATTATTTTAAGAGCCTTTAGAATGATATCACTCTATTAATTATTGCACTTCGCCTGTTTATTAATATTTAGTAATTTTTAGATATGGAGGTGCATAGTGCCATTTTTTGTAAAAAATATCCTGACGCGCTCTAAATAAAAAATAATTAGTACATAAATATTACTAATACTTGGAATGTGGACTCAATCATCGCGTAACCACTGGGAATAGATACCATGCTGGGGTGAAATAATAATAAAAATTTTAAGTAAATTTTAATGAATTAATTTGTGCTGTTTCGCAATTAATTCATTTTAAAATAATATGTAGTATATTAGCGCACGTTCCGGAGTGAAAGATACTCTCAGTATCGCCGTGGTGAAAGACCACCATTCAGAATTGTAACGTTGCTTGAAATGGCTTTATGTCCTGTTTGGTGACCAGATCTGAATAGCCAGGTATTTGTCTCTTCCCCTTCTCCTTTCCCTCCCTCAATACCTTCAGCCTCACAACATTCCCCAAATGGGGATGCCATAGTCTCACCGGTTCCAGACGGTTGGGAGCAGTTGGGACTATTATGCGGTATTCTTATAAAAAAAAACATTTAAAAAAAAGAAGTCAATAGGTCACATCATTATAGTTGGCAATGTTTCCCGCTGAATAAGTGTTAAATAAGTGTTGGAAGTTGTTAGGTATGAAATTCTGTTTCCAATGGAATACAAGTTGATTAATATGAACCTATGTACCTTGTCGCTAACAAAACTTTTTTCCTATTTTTTTTTGCTCCTCTGGAAATAGAATTATCTGCAAATTAAGAAAGGAAAGTGTTATGGGAATTTTATGTTAATACAATAAGGGAAGTTTTCGTGTCGAGGGAGGGGGGATGGTTGACGAGAAAGAAATGAAGGGAGGTTTAATTGCTTATCACCCTTTCTGCTACTCTGACAGTTAAAGTTGGGCCAACTTTGTTCTTTTGAAAGAACTTCTGTACACAGGAGGTTTGACGGAATAAGCGTTAGTAAAACTTACCCACTTACAAAATAGGTAGGTATAAGTGCCTAACCTACCTAATTACATTCTCCTTGGGCAAAGGTTTAAATAACTAACGCCACAGTACTTAAAATTGCATTTTAAGACCGATAAGTCGGTGTTTTATAGGGAGGTTTTTTAAAACAGTTTATGCATTATTTAGATACCCAAACCTAAGATTATTGGTGAATATAAACGTTATTATTATCTTTAATCGTTGAAGGAGATAATATTAACAAATCTCAATGGGGTTTATAAGCCTCAAGAAGCTTTTTCCAGTAAATAGGTTATTATAATCATTTGTATATGTGGGTATCTAATAGTTTTCAGTTTAGACATTTCATTATATCAAAATTTTCACGGTTTGTAGAATCCACATATCTCACTAAATGAATAATAGTAAACCTGTTCTGACCTACCTGGTAGGTAGATAGGTAGGTGGGTAGTACCTACCTATAACTTTTTTGGAATCTACTCAATCGAGGCAAAACATGTGTTTTAAATAGGATCTGCACAATTAAAAAAAACCATGTATGTAGTAGGTAGGTAACTCACCTAGAGAGGTGTGAACAGCTTAGCTGTAGGTAACTACTAAGTAATTACTTAAACCAATACCCACGTGCTAGCAATTTGCCTAACTAGATACGTAAGGTCACTATTTTCAGATAATTTATGTTTTCGTTAGCGAAAACCATAGGTAGCTACATTGGTACCACATTAAATAGGTGTGTAGTATGTATGTGGGTAGGTACCTATTTTATTACCGAAAAAGTATTTCTTTTTTTAGATTTCAACCTTTCTTAAAATTAATTTGTTTCGATCCGTGACAAAATTATCAATAACATTGTATTCATCTTCGTTGCTATCGGAGCCTGGACAACGTCATCAGCATATAAACTATTGAATAGTAGGTTAATTTGTTATATATTGAGTAATTGCGCTTGGAAATACCTAAGTCATTGTCATTATATTAGCTTTTTGACACGTATTTCCCCCTGCAAAATTAGAATGTTTTGTAAACAACCAAACGCGACGTTGTTCGTTTCATTTTCTCAAAAACAGTTTTTTTTCTCAATCTTTCAATGTCTATCACCCTAGTAAAAACATTAATTGGCTTTTAGTTGTTGTTTGATAATTTAACAAGCATCAATAAATTCTACGCAAAGGCATGATTTGAATCTCATCTACTAGATTCGTGACTCCAACCCTTATCGTGTATTATTAATTGAAGCGTATGAAATTCAACAGGTCTCTCACCTAATATAACTAGCGACTTTGATAAGTCCCTTCAGGGATTGGCCCACACAAGTCATGATTTATGGGATCCAAGTCATCCCACACCATGACCCGGCGTGATGACGCTATTCCCAGGGTTATTTAACTGTAAAAGTAGACTACTGGTCTTCGATACCACCTGCGATTAGATACGAAATACGATAATTATAGAATAGCATATTTTCTAATTCAGAATACCCACCTACGTAAGAATAACTTATTTCAATTAGGTATTTTCACAAACTATGTATACCATTAAAAATGTGTGGAATATTGAAAGTTTATTTTTCTGATTCAAATTATCGCAAACAAAAATGTGTAATTTTAATCTTTTCATTCCTAATTACTGATTTTAAAAAAGATCTAAAACTCCACATTCCGAAACGGTTCGAACTGGCTAAAACGTCATTATGATGTTGATAACACCACTGACTGGTAAGATAAGATGGCTGCCACCGACGTTGGTCGGCGTAACTTCAACAACGCTATGCTCAAGAATAAAATCGAACATGTCGTTTTGGCAGCAAGTTAAAAATGGCACATTGTAAGCGGATAAGAAAATTTATTCATGCTCATAAAAGTAAAATAAAAATCTCGACGTAATTGCAATTTTTTTTTCTTAAACTAGTGAAAATACCCTATTCTGTCGTAAGGTAGACACCTAGCTACCGATGGCGTGCAGTCCATAATGGCTGAAAAGCTGTGCCTACCCTCATAAAAACGAGCCATAAAAAGAAAAAAAAATCATGTTTGTTTAATAAATATGTTGATTTTGAAAAACTAAATAGTAGCTTTCAGTATTAATAAATAACAATATAATTTAGGTATCTACCTACACATATTAGTAGGTAGATACAATATTAAACCAATAGCTCATATAGGTACATTGAAAAGGTTATTAATATTGTAAAGAGATTATCTTCTCCATTTTTTGTACAAACATGAGTCATCTTGACCAGCATATATATCGAATGCAGTGGAAATGAGATCCATGAACTAGGTATAAGTTTATATTACTCATTTATTGTTTCGACATATGTACTTAAAGCGGACGAGAAAAGAGTACAAAGTGTCCGAAAAACAAATGTCGCACAAGTGAATGGTAAACGACGGCGACGACCCAGGAAGAAACAAATACTTGAGTTAAATTAAAAGAAGAATAGGTGTGGATGATACAATATAGGTATGAATGGAACGAGTAGTGTGTACTATAACGGAGTTGCATTGCGTTCCATTCTCTGAGCCTACCACTGCTGATTAATAGTGCGATGATTAGTCAGATATGTATAACACCACCGGCCTGATAAGCAAATTAACACACCCCTCGCCGCTCTTCGATCATCCCGGCCGAGCCGTGCTTTCGAGTTTCGTCGCCAGAGACTGGCCGCTTCTGCGTCGAAGTTTCCCCGAGGTGACCTTCAGGGCTTCCCGTTTCACCTCCCCGCGAGAGGTCCCACATGCGGCGTCCCTCTTTGCTGAGGATTGCCAGGGAATCCACTGCGGAGGGCTTGCGCTGTGCGCATTGGGCTTTCGCAGTAAAGCCAGTATTATACGGTACACACAGAAATGTGGTAAATTTATTGATTTTTTAAAAACTACATGATTCGTGTACTTATAGCTTACATTTCCTCTGCCTTTTGAAGGACAAGTTTGTTATAAAAAACATTAAATGCAAACAATCAAGAAATATTTAGAAAAAGTGATATTTGTTGAAATTACATATCTTCAAGGTTAAAATTAAGAAAAACGAAAAGTTTCTATTCAAATTCCTTTGCACCATCAGCAAATATAGAAGTAGATAACATATAATATGTTTAAATATTGTTATTTTTGTCCTATACACTGTTATTGTTAATTTCTTCTCTTTGTGTCACTTTGTATGTACGGTATAATATTTAGTCAATTTTACTGATGAATATGTAAGGATCACTATAGGAGTAATGTTAAGATTAGGACCACCGAATGGGATTGTAAAATCACCATTTTTAAGTTAATTGTAGAAGGGAATAATTGACGCGAAATAACACAAAACAGAGCTATTTAAAAGCTATGTTATTATTATTAGTATTATGCGGAGGCATTTTGTTTGAATCCTTTACCCGGATATCATTTTTTTGCGTGCGTGCGTGCCCCTGTATTTCGTTATATAAGTATATTTTTATACAATAATTTTTATCTACCAAGCAAAAAAAAACTTTTGCTGAACATTCTCAAAGAAAACGTATGTAATGAAATCTATTTTTACCGATAGAGCAATGTTTAAGAAATACATTATCATAATTTGGTAATTATTCAAAATAATTTGCTCTAAATGATAATTTCATGAAAGCCAATATCATTGCAACACACTCAAAACAGTGTTCTTGCCTCCCAAGCTTGTATCTTACATACGCCGATATACTTTCAGGCGACGACATCTTCGATAACTTTTTTGTAAACAAAATATTTTGGATATTTTTCTGAACACATTGTTCTTCAACACGTTTATGTATCGATCTTTAACTCTTTTTTATTATAAATCACAATATTTATGAATTTTTATCATGAATGCATCAGTTAAAATAGTTTTATCTAATTGAATATTTTGTAAAGTAAATATAAATGTGTTATACCTACATTATAATGTTAGGTTTTGCTTTCAATTACAGTATACCTAAAAATAAGAAGTTCGTTGACTTTTTCATGGATAACATATAAGTATTACGTAAAACAGTACCCCTGTAAATCCTGCTTTACCCTCGACCTCCAACCCCAGTCCGTCCCCAGGAGGCGGGGCCAGATGGGCGCGCTCCCATTGGTCCGCGGCCCTGGTGGACCGGCCCTAATTGGCCGGCGCTAGGGGCGGCCCGGCCGGCCCTGGACGCCAAGGCCCTGGAGAAATTCCGCCGGGTTGTTCTGGATGCTTTTTGGGATGTCGGCCTTTTTTAGAGCGGCTCTTGAGGGAATGATTATTTATTTATTGAGAGGAGATGGAGGTAATGAATGGATTATGTATGTTGTTTTGCGCAAATTTCTAGGTGAGGGAAAGTTCATTGGGCACATAAAAAATAACATTTTTACTGATAGAAAAAACCGTAGAGCGTAATTTGGTCTTTCAGTACAAATCCATAGAAAATCGTGTGCCTTACACTATATTCTGTATGAAATCTGTAGTCTTATCTTATGGCCAAAATGGGATATGTTTTTAAATTGTCTGTCTCAGGAGAACATGGTGAATATATCAATATTTGTTTCGCTACTATTTTTTAATAAATACCTTCATATTTGTAGGGGAAATATGTAGGTGTATTAACTGAAAATTGAGACACTTTCCATAAAGTTACAATTTTCACAATTATTGTGTATAATATTTTCATTTTATCAAAAACGTACAAAGTCATAATGAATGTACTTAATAAAAAATAATTAAAATTTGTTTCTCTAAAATAGTCTATTTCAATCGTATTATCTAAAGACCCTAAAATTACAATATTTCTCACATTGTCTATAAAAATCAATTAAATTATTAGCTTCTTTCCAATAGTGTAATTTTACCCAATGCGGGCGCACAGTGCACAGCGTCCTAGTAGGGGTATACCCGTCCCTGTCCGTCCCGCCCTGGGACCCGCCCATGGGAGCCCCGCCCCCGCGGCGCCAGGCCCCGCGTCGCCGGGCCAAAATCTCTGAGGCATTATTCCGCCGCCGCCCGCAGTGGGACGACGCCTCACCCAACGGACGAACGCTCCCGAACGGAGCGCCGGACTTTACCGAACGTCACATTTTGACATTTCATTCAAAATAACTACTCTACATCAAAACAAAAGTGACGAATTTACACAAAAAATCTCGCAATTTTCTTAAAAATCGAACAATTTTTTTCTAATAATGTTATTTTAGAACATGAAAAAATTGTTGCAACTTTTTAACATTTTATCTGGCATACTAACTTAACTCGCAATTTTAGTCTGGTTTTTGATGTATTAAGTCATATCATAACATTATTTTGACCAAAGTGCTTTTTTATTACTGTCTTAAGTGGTTTAAAAATATTTTTATAATCTTTTGTGTAATTTCACAGTGAAGTGTTTTTTTTTCGAGAACATTGCGTTACCGTCGGCAAGTGATTTTAAATTCGCGAGTGTTCACGTCTTTACAAATCAGATCATGATAAACAACTTTTTTTCAATATTTGATAGAATAATTGTTACTTAATTGAATTTCAATTAGTTGTGGTGTTTTGACTTTTCTGCGATTTTCGTTGTTTTGAGAAACAGGGTTGCCAAAAACTCAAGATTCGGTCTGACGAGTTAAACGCGGCAGCGGCTGGGTATACCGGCTCGCCATGGCCGCCCCTGGAGCTGGACCCCGTTGGGGCCTGGGGCAGAAAGCTGTATCCCCCAGCGGGGCCAAGATCTGCAGGTTTGTATATACCTACTGTTCCAATTTCTAAATATTTTTATTGGTGAACATTTTAAGTCATCCTGAATTGGTACCAAACTAAGTGTTTTTTTTAAATAAACGTAATCGCAAGAAAATTAAAATGACATTATATGGATATGCAAAACTGACTCTGTATCATTTATTTATTTATTGTATTATATACGCCCTATACGGGCTTTTGCATAAATAGTTAGATATAATAAACAGGTGCAAAACACATCACAGAAGGTACATAGATAAAATAATGACCAATACGGGAATAACATAGTGTAAGTACCATTCCAAGTGAATAGTTACATAGGCGAATATTCACTGATGTGTATTAATTAGATGGGCTTTTACATTTTTACATATTTATACTTTAGACACATATATTAATAATTCCCGAGGATGTATACAATAATCGTTGAACATATCTAATTTCTCTGAAAATGTATTACCTTCTGCGTGGAGTCTAGGTAATAGAGAATTTATGAATGACTCAGTCTTGAAATTATTGTTACAATTGAAAAAAAAATAGTTTAGAATTTAGATATTTACTGAAAAAAAATCTTCTTGTTAATAAAATTATAGTAAATTATGGTTTTATTTAGAATTTTTATGATATTGTAGTTTACTTTCAATTCTTTTCGATCAGTGTTTTTTTTATTTGATTCTGAGAGTAGATTTTGCAAAATGGGGCATCATTCACTCTAACCAATTGCAGTAGGTACTTAGTTAGGTATTTACACATATCTCGGTGTAAACAATCTTTTTAGTATTGTACAGAAAGTAATATAAGTACCTACCAATCTCAAATAGAGTAATAATTAGAAATACTCACACATTGGTTAAATAATATTTCTAACCAAATTTTATAATTTCCTTAAAAAATTGGGAAAATAGATTAGTTGAAATACACACAGATTATGTTAGTAAATACCGACTGATTTTATTGATTTTTCTCCTATGAAATAATTTATGCTGGGGATTTATTGTAATTTTTTGAATCGTGGAATTGACACGTATTTACGACAAGTGTTTAGGAAATATAGATATCCACCTACGTACATTAAACGTTTGTTAAAAAAATGCGTTTCTGAGACAGTAGTCTCATAACAAAAAAAAGAGCTCGTGTTTAAAATAACCCAATAAACGTGAAAAAAATAACGTTTTAAAAACAATTGTAGAAAATGTAGCATAAGTAGACAACCCTAATAAACCCCCGAATACATTATTACTTTAAGATTTTTTAACAAATAGGTCGGTAATATGCAAAAAATTAAATAAAAGTTTCCCTTTTCACAGGAGGTCTGATGTTCGGGCTCCACCACGGAGATGCGGGGGGCGCCCTGCACGCGCAGCCTCGTGGCCCGGTAACGTCACTGAAAGAGGAGCCCCTCGCCAGGGCCTGGATGCAGCCGACTACGCTGGTGGATAACTCCAAGTTAGTATTGTTTGATTCTTGACATTTTCCGAGTTGGGTATTATTTTGTGATTCGTATAATTTCCCTCCTTCCAATTTATTCAAGTTCGTCTCTTTTTATTCTTGCATTTTCCAAAATTTTGTTCATGTTTCTTTCCCCGTGACTCCGCAAATGAACTGCTTCGTGTTTTAAATTGAGAATATTAAACTTTTTGTTTTAGGTATTTAATTAATGAGTGAACTTGTCAAGTCATATATTCGTACCGTATAAACAGAATATTTTAATCTCATTATTTAAAAAAAAAACAACAACAACTTTTGTAACTTTCCTCCACTTGTAATAATATTATTATACAATATTCAACACAGCAATGGGACTCAGTCCTCGTTGTACAATATTAGAAAGAGCGATGGGACTCACTCCCAGCATACATGCTATGTATCATAGATTTTGTTTTAATTTTACCATGCTCGTGATAGGGTTAAATCGGCCCGTTCTGAAATAAATAAGTGAAATATAGTTAAAAAGGTGTTTTAATAAAAAAATCAATATAAAATGGAATTCCACCATGAATTGAGAGTTTCAGAATTAGAAATAATAATATTTTGAAGTAGAAAATTCACATGTAAAAAGTGTTTTTTTTTCAATGCGTAAAAATTGATAGTCAGGTATTTTGTTAAGTTATACACAAAGTTTAGGCAATTGTACACTCGTTCACAAATTTTTCAGTTTGCCAAAGTAATAAATTTACATGGGACTTCCTGTTCAAAGAGACGGGTACCAATGTAAAATTCTATCAGTTGAATAAATTATCTTACTTACATATATTATAATAAATAATTATATAAGGGATAATTAATAGTTTTTACTGTATTTATGACAGGTAAATATTAAAGAATATATAGGTATAAATAGTCCCTTTGGTTTATTAAAAAACGTATCTTGTCTAACTCGTGGTTACAATAATACCTATTTTTTAATATTTTAAGGATACACCTTTATTTTTTTATCCCCTTGTCCATCTAAAATCTACTTTGTATTTACTATTTACTACGTCTTTGGAATTTGGAAGGTAAGTCGTGAGTTCGGTGAGTGGGATGTAATTGAATTAAGGGCGGTCGCCTTTTACTTGCCACGTCATTAAGAGCTGTTCAAACACCGCAAAGGCGAAATACTTTAGGGCAGCCCTGTTCATATTTATTTAGAGGCTTTTTACAAACAGCGCGGTAACGTAAATACTTGAAAAGCTCACATTACGTTTTATAGGCGTAAAGTTGAACGTCGGATAAAAAAAAAGTTTTGATGTGAAATTTGTTTTTATGAATCAAAAAAGATATTTCCCAAGGTTACAAATATCTCTCGGACTAAGAAAACCCTTTTGAGATTGTACGTTAATTAAATTTAAAAGAAAATCTTTCTTATTTAAAAACGTTTACCATTTCATACTGATCTCATTAGCAAATAGGCAGCTAGTCTTCCAATAAAAAAACTGAAATTTTCACCTAATACAAAATAAACTGCAGTGTTGTTATTTAATTTATTATGAAATTTTAGTATTTTTAAGCATTAAGCTGTCATGCTAAAATTCATAGTCTTACTTATGTGCCGTCTTACTTAAGCCCGGTTTATGGTCGTTTTAACCATACAAACACCAAAGTTACAAGTCAAGTTTTTTTTTAATTATTCTAACCTTACGCGCCGCATAATATTTACAAGGTGATTATAAGTACGAGAGATTATGAATTAGGGAAAATAATGATAATATTTCATACGTACTGGGTTTTTGTTTATTATTGCTGAGATTCAGAGAACCTCAAAATCGTTCGTTTCTCTCAAGTCTCAAAATGACGCAAATAGTTTCCCTTTTCTTCTGACCTCAGTCAGCAATATAATCATTAGTTAATATTTCCATACTCGATAAACCCAGGGAGGTGATATGTGCTCGACTAATAAAGCGCGTTTAAGTTTTTCCACCCGCAAAGTGGCATGCATTATTAATTATTCACCCCCTGTAAATTGTATACGTGTGGGTACTTAGTAATTTACATTATTTTCTCTGTATGAAAAGCAAACAGTTTAACATGAAAGTGCGCAAATGTCACTGTTTTGTCTAGTGCACCATGCAAGACATTCACAACCAAAATAAAAACCCGAGGCAAAAGGAACAATTTATTTGGGTCGATAAAAATTCTACGAATGCGAAATAAATCCTGCATTTGAAAGAAAAATCGTGAGATTGAATAGGCATTTTTAGCGGAAAGGTTAGATTTTTTTCATTAGTTTAATTGCATTTATAAAACAATGGTTAAAGTATTTTCGCAATATTAAATAATTTCAAACAGTTGTCATTTTTGTCAAATTGAATCTTTACTTATCGTTCGAACCCAGTCCTCTGTTGAATCTCTGAATAGAAGGAAGCCTTGTTAGTTCAGTAATAATATTGATGGCAGGAATAATTGGATAGAGTCCTTCCACTCCCCCATTTTTTCTGTTTTCTTTTCCACTTATTAAATATCCCTTTAATAATACTAAAGAGATCTTTAACAGCTGGTGCTAAATCTGTGCCTCAATAAGAGTTCAATAAAATATTGTTGTTTTTAAATCTAAAAAAAATTCAATTTGTTTATTACTGTTTTGTTGCGTCATTATTAATAAAATTAATAAGAAATACTTTATTGTTGCACAACTGCACTGTTTAATGTTTAACTTCTAACATATTTTGGAAGCGAGGCTTCCCTCATCAGGATAAACAGTATACTAAAAATTTCAGAGAAATGTAGACAAATAATAAACATAGAAAAATATTAATTTAAAAATGGACAAATTACAAACATAAACAAACATTATCTGTCGGTGATGAAAATGTAAATATAATATTAAAAAAAAAATTACAAAAAAATTCTAAATAATAATAACTTTAAAATATTAAATAATTAATTTACACCAGAACTATCAACATTTAAAAAAATATTATTAGTATAAAAAAACAAGAAATTAACAAGCACAAAAATAAAATAATAGTATTTATTTTTATTTGTATCAATAATATTCTAAATATAGTTATTAATGTGAAAATAAATTTAAGAGAGCTATTTAAAAAAAATATATTTTATTTTCAATAATATTTAATTAACTATTAAAACTTTTTCTAATTTCTAAAAATCCAAATTTATCTAATTGTAAACTATGCAGAATAATTATTATTACTTAAGAACCTTAGGTGCGCATTAACTCTAGTATTAAAATTTCTTAAAGTCTTTCCTATATAAAAAGTCACACACTGTACTAATTAATTTATAGACCCCGATTTATTTAAAAAGTTAGCTTTATCCTTTAAAATATAATTTATTATTATTATTAAAAGCTGGCTGGATAGAAATTACGATTTTTTTTTTAAATAAATTTGATGTATTATTATTTAAAAAATAATATTTGTCTCCACTGTAAAGTAAAGTACTTACTTCTTATTAATTTTGATAAAAAATTCACCTAGCGAATTAATTAAATCTATAATTTCAACCAGAAAACATGTGTGCTGAAGTTCAAAAAAAACTGTTGAACAGCAAAATCTGTAGACTAATTTCTAGAGATTTTTGAGGGAACCTTTTTGGTACACAATGTCTTCAGATCGCGAAGTAATTTCCGTAATGAGCTATTTAGGGGTCGAAATATCGAAAAATAAAATAAGACGCCTTATAGATTCTGAAATGTTTTTCACTACAAATTTTAAAAATGGGTGTTTAAACCAGGGAGAAATACGATTTATAAAAAAAAAATAATTGACGTGAATCAGAGATCACTCATACGCCTTTCAATAAAATTACGTGAAAACGTTGCCGAGCCTAATAAGAACGGTACTAATTGATAAAAAAAAATTTATACTTATGTGGGAAGGTCACTTATTTTTTTACACGTATACAAGTTTAATACTAAAGAAACGTTATTGCTAACGACAAAATATACGAGTATTAACATTTTGTTCACAAAACTTTCCATCTCAAAACCATGATTTTAATTGATTTGTTCCTACTGCCATAAGAATTATTCAACTCACAACTCTGTCTAGGCACATAATCCTAGCTTCATTCACATTCATAACTCTGTTATTCCAACTGCTGACATATCAATCAATTGAAATTAAACCGTGTGAGGTACCTGTTTACTTATATTAATACGACATATTAATTTACAAATTAATTAGACAAATTATTAATAAAAAACAATTTTTCCTTTCAATATTTTGCCATGATTTAATTATCGACTAATCGGTGTTGCCCGTCCAATTAATCCAACATATTTTGGGTTGCCGCGAATTTGTTAAACAATTTAGCCACCCCACCGGCGCTGAAAACGCGGTTAATTAATCTCGCTCCACTCCCAACATCCCCCCAACCCCACCCCCTTCTGAGTGAAGGAAAAATGAGCTACTGAAGCACCCTCCCCACCCCCTCCCCCAGAGAACCTCCTGTCCAAAAGACGGAGTCATAATTAACCTCATTACCTCTGCCGGCGTTAAAGAGAACTAATTTTATTAATGTAATACGATATTGTTTTTAATTAAATGAGGTATACGGAGTGGCTTGTCAGGCTGAGAATTTTTCAGCAGATTAAATTCGGTCGCTGTTAAAATTCGGCGTAATTATTTTGCATGGCTTTGTGAATTTAACATTTTTAAAGGGTTCAATTAATTCAATTTACAAAATCAGCAAGGTATTTGTTCTATCGATGGAAAAAAAGAAAAAAACATATTGCTCTTACATTTTTCATAATAATAGAGCAAGAATTTTTTTATCAACATAAAATCGAAAGAAGAATATCTGTTTTCGTATCTCGGTAAAAAATAAGTCTTTATCGGTAAGTTGCGGTGTTTTGCAGATATTTTTTTAATGCAATTCACAGAACAAATGTGAAATGTCAAAAAGTAAGTCATGACGCCATGTATTGTTCGATAAGACAACCAAAATTGTTTTTACTGGACGATCTTATACCTATTGATTTGAAAGATCATTTTTCATTTATATGTGTATCAATTTATTTTTAGTGATATAACAAATTATTTAGTCAAGGATCAAAACCACGAGCAAAGCCGGAGAGAAAAAGTAAATAAAACGTTACTAAAGACTGTTAATTCCATCGACGTAAGTTTTCCTGATATAAATTAACTACCCACATTAATAATAAAGTAAAAATAATAAACAACGCTACAAATTTGCAAAATTGTGTTAAGCCATAAAACATTTTAACGAGTAACGAAGTGTCCAAAAGTTGGTAAACTCCGTTATGTTTTAACGCGGTAAACATTTGGATCATTTAGGAGCAACGGCCGTTACTGCCCGGGGCGCCCGTTATTAATTGGCTAGTCGTCGTGATGTCACGAATAACAACAATCCCTCGGAACGGAGGCAGTGCGTCTACATCCCTAATTTTCTTATTGGTAATCTCATTTACGTATATTATAAGGGTACGAAATATGTATTCTTATGATTCTGATGTTTTTTTTTTATAATTTTGTTTTCTTTTAGAACCTTAAAGTTTTGTCGTTTTTTTGTTATGTTTTTCTTTTCAACAGCTTATTGAATTAATTGAGATGGATTGTGAGGGATGTTTCTCAAACATAATTTAATGTATCAAAGTACCTATATCTATTATTAACAAACAAAAGATTCAGTCAAAAAGTAAATACTTTAGCTTTGTGCGATATTAAACACATCTTAAAATTTGCCTAGTTTTTATATCAGAAAACAAAAGACCTATGAAATAAAGTTCAATTATGAATAAAAAAAAATTTAAGTTCTCTGGAGACGGGAGACCACCACATAATATCTATAACATTTTACATTTTGAATTCCAAAAAAAAAAGTTTTTTTTTGTAATGTTATTTCTTTTTATGTGTAATTATTGTAATCCATGGAACGTATTGCATTTCACTACCCCTGCACGCCTTCTGGAATAAAGCATATATTATAAAATAGCGCTCAGGAAAGATGGATTATCTGTTAGTGTTTAAAAAAACTAGAAAACATTATGGTTATGATTTAAGTTTTTCACCGTCTAAAGTATCAGTCGTGATTGATGTTTATGGTAATATGCCGTATTGCACTTTCTCCTTCTGTAGACAACGTTTCAAATAGCGTCACAGTGTCCATCATCACGGCAGAAGTGTAAATTGTGATTGTGGTTTAACGCGCGCAACACGGTATCACTTATGCATACATAAACACACACAATCTGCACATCTGCAATAAAAACTGTAACTGGAATAAAAACTTACATCAAATATATAGGAATCAATCGCAATAATATGTGAAGCTTCAATAATTTTTATTTATTTATTTATTGTATAATATACGCCCTATATGGGCTTTTACATATAAAGTTAGTTATAATAAACAGGTGCAAAACCCATCAAAATAGGTTCATAGATAATATATCGAACAAATACAGGAATAATAACACAGTGTAAGTACCATTCTAAGTAATAAGTTCCAGAGGTGAATAATCAAAACGTACCTCACATTCACTGTTACTTATACTCTAGACATATATATATTAATAATTATTGAGGATGTATGCAATAACCGTTTGTTTGTATTTGTATTCCGAGCAGTTGAAAATGTCTACTATATCTGAATATGTATTACTATTATATGTGGAGTCTAGGTACCAATACATAGTAATTGAATTAATTTAATATAAATATGAACATGCAAAAAAATGTGCTTTCTGTTCGTAAAATTAATAGAATTGTCACAATATTACAGAAAACCTGGGCAAACGCATAGTAAACTCACATTACTGTCAAAATAATGCTCTTGTCAACACTCTTTAACAACCTTACTGGTATTAATGAACATCTGAGTCATTAATCATGAACTTCATAAACAACCATCGCACTCGTGGCTTGCCCACCGCTTGAATAATAGTTTCGAATATTAATTAGCGCAAATAAACAAGGGCAACCAACAAAGAATACCAGGGTAATTAATATCGAGGAATAAGTAATGAGGTTCAGAAATTTGTGGATGTGTAAAATAGGGAGTGGGCAGTGGACATGGGACAGAGACATGTCGGCACGGAACTAAATGTCGACCTCACGATTTGTAAAATATGTCTGGCATTTGTCACAGGCCGGTTAATGATGAACTGCGGACAGCGACCATTAAACAAAAATAACATTTCGGATTATAATCCCTATTTCGTTGGGTGCTTAGTTTATTATTTCTCCCTTGGAGGTGGAATTTTGGAGATTCCGGGAACGTTTTTCATTGAAAAATTCAACGTGCTCGGTTATTGCAAAGTTATATTTTTTCTGACTTTCATGAAGTGATATTTTTATTTTTTATTTGTACTTAAATGGGTTTATATATTTTTTTTGTAAAAGGTGTTTTCATAGAACCCAGAGAAGCTTTTTAGATATATTTAACTAATACAATATTCAGTAATAGCTTTGATTTACTCACTTTTAATTTAAGTTATTTAATCAAGTGCATTCGGTAATAATACGGCTAATTACTTGTAGTTTGTTTTTCTACTTGACTTTTCCACTAGATACATTTTGCTCATATCGCACAAGTACTCGCAACCGTCTGGAGCCAGTGTGACTATGGTATCCCCAATTAGAGTATGTTTTGAGGCTAATGGTTATCGGGAGTGGAAGGAGATGGTGATAGAGGAAAGTGGGAAAATACCTGGCTATTCATATCTGGTCACCAAACACGGCTAAAACCATCTCAAACAACGCCAACGTTTCGATTCTGAATGATGGTCTATACTACTCTAGCAGTACTAGTTTTGTTACTTAATGTTTTTTATTTAGAGATCTTTCAACAAACCGGTGCAGGGAACCGACAAAATGAAGATTCCTGAAAATTGTCAATCAAAAAAATCGAGATTAGAATTAAAAAAAGAATCTTCTTGGCTACAGCGACATCAATAACTCTGTTATTTTCAATCTTAGCACTCTAGCACACTAAAAAATCGCGAGCCGCCACTGCTCAGCAGGTAATAGATTAATCAAAGCTTCCTAGCTCACCATGAAATTGACGTTTTCCGCTTAAAATCGCGTTTTCCTGGAAATTATGGACAGAAAATAGTATCTAAATTTCATAACGCCAGAGCTCACTGTTTGAAGTTTTTTCCGAGACGAACAAACCGATTTTTAATATTTAAGATAATCCATCCACTTAATTATCTATTCATTCATCACAATCTAATTATCTAATGAACGCCTCACAAAAGCGCCCTTGAGGTGATTTTCCCACGAAAACGGCGCTATAGAAGTAATCCAATTATTATTATTATTAATTGCTCATTCTTTATCATTGTGCCCAATATACGAGTACAACATACAAACAGGGATATGGACATGTATGAAAATCTCTGTCATATTTTTGTAGACACTGCTGAAAACCAGCTGCACTCCAAGCTCCAAAATGTATAGCAGACCTGAGTGACCTTTTTGTCAATTACTAAAACTAAATCGTTTGTTAAAATAAAATATTTAAAATAAGTACGTATTTATTTATTATCATTATTCGATTCAAGTGGATCACATTACCAACGTGCTACATACATTAATCGTTGGCCCAAAGAGAACACTCGCATCTACGGGCTTGGACATGTGTTTCAGATTTAAATGTTCGTTCGGAGTGAAAAAATAAAGTCGAACTGGAAAAATACACCCATCGAAATTGACGATACTGCACGGTGTTTGATGGACGTTGGACATTGACGAACAACGCTACAGACGGCCATTTATCGTGCCGAAGCGATCCGCTCGTATTTTTAATGAAAATTATTGTTACACGTTGTCAATTTTAAATTTTCATTGTTTATTTTTACATACGTATAATAAGCAAGCCATATGTAAGAAATAATTGACGTAATTATCTATTATTTATCAACCTTTGTTGTCACATCGATGTATTTATAATAGTGACCGGATAAATCAACAAGTATGAATCTGCTTACTTTTTTCAAGTTCATTAAAAGTAGGAAAAAAAAAACTTCCCCGAAAACTTAATCTATCATTACTCAAAAAATATATATGTATATTTATATATTTTTAAATTTAATACAAAAAAAGTAATAATTACGTTAGTTCAGAATTTATATAACTTAAAATAAAACACCCTACATTGGTTACATGTATAGCGCCCTTGAGGTGATTTTTAACAAAACGGCTCTATACAAATCATCCAATTATTATTATTTTAATATGAACATAGTATCTACACACAAATATTTTTTACAATTTAAGTCACAATATACAAATAAGAATTACAAACCAAACTTAAAAATGACGACATTAAAAATTGCGATTTACGTAATTCGTCACTTCCTTCTTAAATTTCAAAACATTTTCCAATTCTTTTATATAGGCCGGTATTTCTTGTAAGATCTTCATGGCTCCTATATAATAATGAGTTTTGCTATTTTCTTTTCTTTCGATAGGGATGTCTTATTTCATTCCTTCTTCTTGTAGCGTGGCTATGTTTGTGCTGATGTTTATTAATTTTTCTCAAGAATTCAGAATTTGGTTGGCCGTTAAACATTTTAAAGAGAAAAACTATTGCAGAATACAATTTGCTTAAAATACAGTGTGTTTAGATCTCTTAGCATTTTTTAAATTTGTTACATTAGAATTTTTGGAGATATTTTTAATGACTTTAAAATCACTTTTAAAAAGTGTGCTGATACACACGTGTATTGATTTATGATGGAACCGTTTATAACTAATCATCTTCTCATTTTCCTGCAAAAGTAGGAAGAATTTTTCAGTTCTTCTTACTCAAGTATTCTATTCACTAGACCGTGTTTTAACTTCCTTTGGCGTGCCTGACTTCTTCGTCTATCCACTTGTTCGTGATTTATTATCCTAATACTCCTTTATTCTTCAATTCTCTCTAAGTATTCAAACAATCGGAATCGCAAACTTTTCGGATTTCACCAATTGTAATACGTTCAACATAATGAATACATTCGCCACCGGGACCTTATTTCTACTTTATTCATAAGTACAAACCAGATGGTTACAACTATCAGCAACGTACTAATCTATAGTAGTAGGATCAGATATATAGTTATATTATCAGAATATCCTTAAACCAGTATAATATTCCAAAAACAAATTATAAAACCTTTTCTACTGCATCCTGCAATAAAAAGTTTTTTGACACACTACAAACATATTCCAATATTTTCAATACGGTAAAATTCCTAAAATTCATCGGAACAGTTGGTGTAGTCTCTAAATACCGAGACAGGCGCAAATGCTACGCTTTATTCGAATCGAGTCTGAATTCGCTCGTCATAATCGAAACCGATAATAATAATGTGTTTATACATCAACCTCCACGTAGAAGTGGGATGTTGACTGTATGGCGAGTAATCTGCATGGCTAATAAATTTGCTTGCTCGATGGCTTCGATAATAGGAAGCGTTAAGTCGATTTGTTCGGAGAGGCGACCGGTAACAAACACTGTTTTGTGGCTTAGAAAATTAAAATACATATTTGAAATTCGGTTAAACTGTTATTTCAGTTGCATTTTCTATAGATAGATTCACAACTGTTACAATACACCCTTGGGGTGATTTTTCACAAAAACGAGGCTATACAAATCATCCAATTATTATTATTATTATGTAATGATCCATTTATTTGATTTTGAGTTAGTAGAAATACGGGTTCAGTTTCCGAATTCAATGCAAAAAATTGTTACTTTTTTATAATGATTTAAAAATAAACATTTTGTGTCAGTACATGCAACCACATTATTTGTTCTCCTTAGACTCATTTGCGAGCAATCTATTTTATTTTTCCCAATCATGTATGCAATCATTTGACTGCCCTAAAACGGGTTTTTGTTCCCAGTTGGGCAGTCAAAGCTTTCTAGTTTTTATTGTTTAATAATGTGTGAAAAATAAATAAATATTTTTTATTTCCAACGGTCATCTATTAATCTTTATACTTGTATTTTTTTATTCTTTATTATTTTTTTGTAAACAACAAATAGCGAGTTATATTCTGGTGTACTTACAACAATATGTAAAACAGGAGAACAATTTATTTACTTGTGAAAACGAAACAATAATCAAGGAAGTGAAAAGAGAGGTAGAAAAACTTGATTACAAAAAAAACAAATTTGGAAAAGTTATGGGGGCTATCTCTGTGGTCGGTTATCTTTCCACTACAATGGATCTTATATTGTCGAAATATTTGAATAAGAGAATGTTAAGTTTTTTTTTAGAAAGAAATGCGTAATTTTCGGGGTTACTAATATAGTAACTACTTGAGTGTGGAGATTGTGTAATATCGACTACATTTGACCTGTTTTTAATTCACTAATTAACCTTTCTATCTCGTAAGGAAATCCCAACATTGCCTTTTTTGTCACACTATACCAACAATTAGATAAAGTCGTGTTCAACTAAAAATAATAAATACATTGAATTGGTTTCTTCACAACAAGCAGATAGCAGTAAACTCCCCTCCCATGCACAATGGGAACTTGCTACTTGCATAATGATAATACTAAACTAACAAGAATCGGAATGCAATTCACTTTCGTTTGCGAACTATCAAATAAATATACATTTTCGTTAGCCAATATTGCACAGTGGTGGATGCAAGGGAAGAGGGGAGAGAGGGGTGGCTAGGTGCGCCCCAATTTGTAATTTTGCCCGCGGCGTTCCCCTTGTTCCCCGCCTTCCCCTAAACACCTACCACCGCCCTTGCTGTACCAAATTAGCCCCCCGTTTCTCTATATTCTCTACAATAATATAATTGAGTGCATAATTTATGCATCACGGTGCGTTTTGGGGGAGTATTTGTTTAAATTATTCGTGGCGATGCTCATTTCTGCACATGTTCAACCAAATAAAGATGGTACTTGACAGGTCAACAGCCAAATGAGATTAAACAGCTAGACCAACGAGATGTTATGGAAAACAACGTCCGAATTTACATAAACTAAAAACAAATATATATTATTGTACTATCTAATCCCCCACAACAATAACTAAAGGAAGATATAAGTAGATGACTAGTCCAATAATGTTGGTGGATCATCGTTAAAATGGAGTATTTCTGCAAAAAAACTAACTAACTAAACCTAACCAAAATCTTAAACCAGAGATGATTGAATACTAAATATGTAAGTCTCTCGTGGCATGTACTGCATGATTCAATATTTTTATATATCAATTTGTACCTATAAAGGAACTCTGTTATTCCGTTTCTTGATATGACCTAACTTTAGTGACTAGACTAATGACATTTAGTATTTGATTCTTGCAACGTCCTCGACTTCTTACGTCAGACTATAAGACGTTGTTTTTTAGTCTTACATAGGTTTTGCTCTCATTCGTAAAACGCTTTTTAGAAAAGACGAACTGCATTCAATGCGCTTGACACCAAATTCAGGAGTGATGGCTCAGGCTGCTGATATCATCATATTCAGAAGCTACACGATTTCATGGGGATGTCATTTTTTCTGCAATCGGTCTGCCTACTTTCGTCCTTCCTTTGCTTATTCCATATCTCAACACTTACAACAACAAATAAAACCGAATTCTCATAACTAGTTACCTACTTATAGATTTGTTAACAAGATTTGCAATATTACCCCTTCGCTTCGTTAAACAATATGCACAGCATTGTTATTAAATCTTTTAAGTAGCAGTAACTGTCCGACTATTATACCTGCCCGAGTCAATAGGATTAGTGCGGTTGCATTGCACGGTGACAAGTAGTTATGCCTCGGCGGGGTATTTACCGCAAAAATTGCCAAAAGGGTTGGCATGCATCCACTGTGTGTATTCGGTAATTGGCGGAAGAGACACAGAGGATATGTTATATGTTAAAAAAATAAATTAAGAAAATTTTGAAGCAATATTTCGCTTTTCGCTCGCATACGAGTATTCTGCCACCACACTTTTCACAATTCTTCCAAATAATAATAAAAAAAGATATTGCAATAGCTGGGTTGAATTATTCAAAATCATATATATACGATTGTCCAGTTATTATCTAGGAAATGGAATTATATTTTATAATTATTATATTTGAGTGATTTGTATGGATCCGTTTAGTTAAATATCATCAAAATTCCAAGGCCCCATCATTCTACTAACTATGAATAATCTATTGTAACAACTCGTAACTTAAATCTAACAGACTGCATCTACCAGCTCTTCGGTCAATAAAATAAAACTATATGTACAATGTATAGCCAACGAGGGCGATGCTGCGTAAAAATGTACATGCTATCTATATTATGTACAGGTAGAATTTAGTGAGGCCTTGTTATTTAAAAATCACAAAATAATTTTTTAAACGAGATAAATTATTACATGACTTTTATGCAGAACTGCGCTATAAATTAAATTATTTTATGGTCTGAATAATTGTGGAGAAATAATAAACTTAAAATGACAACAGCTCTTGGGTTTCTAGTCACATTTCTATTTGACAAATAGACTTGACTATTTGACTAATATTGGGTTTCTAGTTACATTTCTATTTGACTAATAGAAATGTGGGTAGATTTAAATCATTTGAAAAAAATATATTTAACATTATTAAATATAATTTCGTCTTTGAAACATCGTTTCCACTCTGTATCAAAAAAAAATAATTAGAGGTAATTAATATTGGCATTTTTTTTTAAATAAAGGATATATGGTAAAATGTAATTTTTTTTTCTTCTAATTCAACCACCAAAACAAAATGGGATGATAAAAGGTGATGGTAGTATGACTGTTCAACTTAAAAAAAAAAAAATTTTGAATAAAGGAAAACTCGAGAGGTAGCTTTAATAATAATAATAATAATCGGATGATTAACGGATGGATAATTTTTATAGCGCCGTTTTTGTGAAAAATCACCTCAAGCTTTATACGTAGTAACATAATTTTAGCAATTCATCGCAATACTTGTTCCTCTAAATTTCTATAATCCCTTCATCCGATATGCAAAATTCTCATGCATTTTTGTTTTCGGAAACAAAGTGACATAATTCTCCTGCTGTCAGACCGTTGTATGCATTTTTAGCCCAGCGGGGCCCTTAAATCTCCAAAGAAAACAATCAAGTGCAGTTATTGCGGCCATCATTATTCGTATTCTGGAACTAAGCGACTGTCATCAGTGAATTCTGAAAGAATGCATTATGCAGAAACGTTACTATCGTGTGAAATATATTAATAAGTTAGGCATTTATGAGGAAATGTAGACGTATGGAATATGAACGGTTTATGACACTGAATGTGCCAAAACACGTCGATATTTTGGTTTGTTTACTTTCTTAGAATTCTGGAATCCTGTATTTTTTCTATGTTTACTAAAGAATAGGAATAATTGTTTTTGAATATTCGTGCCCAAAATTTGAAAAGTGTTTTTTGCGTCACGTTAAAATCAATACACTTTTCATGATAAATTGAATTTGATTGCCACATTAGAATCACACTGCCTGGAGCCAGTATAGTCATGGTATTCCGGTTTTCGGTATATTGTGAGGCCCATGGAATAAAAGAAAAATGGATAGGATAGAGAAGGCTCTAAAGTAGGTATCTAGATATTGCATCAGTTACTAAACTTAACTAAAGCCATATAGAGAATGGCTTTATTTCTGAATTTCATCCTATTTTACTGGGACGATACAATCTTAATGCTTTTAAAATTCAAAAAAAAAAATTCAACATTAAGTCCCAATAAGCTAAAACACATACTTTTTTCCCTTTATTGAGACCCAGCAATATCCTTCGAGCGGAGACTTGTTTGTAAAGGAAATACGCTAAAACGGAAGAGAAAGGGAACGCGCTAATATGAATAACTCTAGGTGAGTAAGCAATCGTTTAAAAAATAAAAATATTTAATAAAACACGACATATTTAGAATAGAGCAAAAATTTCAAGACTGCTGACTTAAGTAGCATTTACAGAAACAATGTGGATTTTTCGTATCTATAATATGTTAAATAATAAAAGCACATGTGTCCTTTTTTTTGGAATATACTTTGCGATTTTTTCTATCGATCGAATTTCATATAATAACTTTTTCAAGTAGAAATCTGAATAGAGATTATCTCCAAAAACAACATATATTTTCAAAAAGTGCACAAAAACTTCAAATTTTCAAGGAAATATATACCTACATAGAAATTCTCAATGCGAAGGCTTAAGCTTCCGTTTAATATTAAAAGGCTGTTCATTCAACGAAATATAAAAGATTCCCCCACTAACTAAACTCCGGGTGGTAACGCCTTTCAAAAATTTCTCACAAAATAGATTTTAAATCGATGATTAATGATTCCTGAAACATTTCAGCATCGGAGTTGGCCGCGCCCACTTCGAGAAGCAGCCGCCCAGCAACCTGAGAAAGAGCAACTTCTTTCACTTCGTGGTCGCCCTGTATGATAGGGCTGGCCAACCAATAGAGATCGAACGGACTGCTTTCATTGGTTTCATCGAGAAAGATCAGGTAAGAAGTATTGATGTTGATCTATTATTTTTGTTACCGATGGAATCCACTGAATGCGCTAGGGTTCCTCGATCAGCCCAAGTTTGTAAAGCTTGGACTTTGGATGAATTGAGTTGGGTCAAGAAGTTCTTGACTCCTGAATGATCTTACTATTGAAACCGAACAGCCACATTACGAACTTCTGATTATGAACTTGCAAACTACATAAAATCAAATTACTATGAATGGATAATTAGTAAAAAAAGTACAAGTTTTGGCGGGTTGGCGGAATATGAATTGGAATTAAATAATATTGTAAGTTTAATACTTAATTCCTTCATGTAACTTATAAAAATACAATGTTTTATTGTAAAACTAATATAAAATGTAATATGTTTTTTATTACTTTCTTCTGGGAATTGAGCACCTACAATAATAATTTATTTATTTACAATAATTATTTATTGCATTTCATATGCCGTACGTCCTCCTCCCAACAAACAATAAATTCCACTCAATATTTTAAAGTATTACAAGCTAAAAAGTATTTTTTCTAAAAAATTGAAATTAACGTATCTGTGATCGCGAGTTTTTATAATTATTTTCAGTTACGCCCCAAAATCAAAATGTACCTATCCATACATACATACATTTTCTTCCCTTGTCCTACTTGGGTCGGGGACCCATCGCATCGACAAGGCACCCCCAGGCGTCCTTGTCCTGTGCTACGTTAACGCCGTCTGACCATAGTAGGTCCAGTCTCTCCTCGCACAGCCTCTGGAGTAGCTTCTAACAACTGTTGAATTAAACCTTCTGACATTCTTAACACGTGTCCAAGCCACCTCAGTTGCGACTTTTCTATGAAGAGTAATAGTAGATCGATGTTAAGCTCCTACAGGATCATCGAGTTTCTCATTCGATCCCATCTCATGACTCCTGTAATTTCTCTCAAAAATCTCATTTCGACAGCTTGTATCCTAGAACGTATACGCTCATTCAACATCCAGATCCATGATTTGTACACTGCCAACTTTGTCTCGATTCTTAGCTGAGCTTTCCTTATCACTGAGCTGTAAAGAGGACGCAGCACACCGCTTGCCGCACCTATCCTACGGTCAATTTCTCTGTCTTTCCAGCCATCGGTTGAATCATATCCCACTTAAAGTATTGTTTTCGGGTATCGAAGCTGCGACTTCGAGGTCTATAGCCAATTAGCCAACTACTCTGTCACGTTAGTCGTTATACTACTTCATCTATTTTACCCGTCAGTTCTTCTTTCTTATTTTCCTCCTCCAGTTTCTACGAAATCTGGACGAAAACTAACTATGCCTGATCCTCTTGAGCGGTATAGCGTCCAAAAAAATATGAAAATGATATATTTGATGGTATGAAATTGCCAATTTTCATGTTAATTTCAGTGTTACATAGTTTTCTCCCAATTATTGTATCATAATATGAGCTGTATTAACATGTCAAATAATAATTACCCATTTTGGTCTACCCTTATTTTGGAAAATTGTGACTTTCGATTAATTAATTAATAATTATAACGCCGTAGCTGAATAAGCAGATTAATTATTTCATCAACATAAACACGAGGAATTACCTGGCCACGTGGAGAAAGGGGGTAGTGGTCTGGGGGGGGTGAACGCGGGTAATGTGGGTACCTGCCCACAAGGGGATAGCGTGACAGAAGTTGCTTGTTTACTCAAACTTGTGTTTTTTTAGTAAACGTTTTTTAATTAAGACATTTAAAATAAAATGTAGGAGAGCTTGGGCGCTATGGGTGATATCATAAACATAAATTATGAAATTTTAATATTGAAAAAATGGGTATTGTTTTATGGCCGGCTTACAAATTAAAGCCAAAACAATTATTATCATCATCATCGTTCTGCCGGTATCTTGTTTCCTCCCCCCTATTCTTATGCCTGTGTTCACCTCCTTACAATCCAGTCATCTTTTTCTGAACTTCTCATAACTTACTTACCTCCGCTTGCTTGTCCCCAAAAGCCTAAAATATGTTTGGTTTTCGGCTATCTTTAATCTTTACTACACCTCCTGTCTTTCGGAGATGTCCCAATGACTCATCAAACAACCAGTCAACATAAAAATAATGTTTAATATTTTATGACTTATTGAAGTTTGTAAACCTCATTGTAATATTTAATCATTGAAGAAGATAATATTAACACATCCCAAAATGAAACACGAACCCGAAAAAAAAACAACAGAAAATAAAAAGATTTCAGTCGCATATTATTGGCTGCTATCCTTGTGATGATTGCAAAGTTCTTCCCGAACACAATTGCAATCGGAATAGAGTCTCGGACCAGTTCAATTTACACGATTTAAAATGGAGGATAATATTAACAAGTCTTGAACTTGAAGTATGATAACGGTGTAGATGGCGTAAATTGAACTGGTCTCATTGGCTAAGTTGTTTAAGCGGTTGCCCCGGATAGGCAGAGGTCCTAGGTTCGAGTCCCAGATGCGACTGAAATCGTTTTATTTTCTGTTGTTTTTTTTCAGATTCGTGTTTCATTTTGGGATGTGTTAATATTATCTTCTTCAATGATAAAAATAATGATTATAATAAGAAAATAACTTCTAATGTAATACATGTGTAAAATCCAGTCTATAATTACAAGAACAAAATTACGATTATTTTTCTTCATCAACCTATTGTATCCAATTTACAGCTGCAAACATTGGACTCATTAAATATCTAAAGATTTGTTGCTTTCTGACGGCCTCAATACGAAGTTGGTTACTCGTATTTACAGGAGATCTCTGTTTCTGTTCTCCAACCAAATATACGCAAAAACAATTTTCATAATTTTCTACACAGTTAAAGTTGTAATGCTAAAAATACCCACATACTCGTAAATACGTCTTTACAGAAGTCAAAATAGTTGTTTTCAAGGCGTGAAGGATTTTTTACGAGCCGTAATAAATAATTTCACTGCGTAAGGTCTGATTAAAATCGTGTTCTCTAATTACATAGGAGAGTCCCTTAAACCCGGACAAATGTCCGCCAGGAATGACAAAAAAGCTGTGACAAGTGGAAGACAAACGCTCTATCAAAATGCGATTCAGCTTTGTTTGCTTTTATCAACCGTATAATTATAATGGAACAATGTGGTTTTGTCTCCATAAAAGTAATTAAATTCACGTGACGTTTGTCGAAATATGGGAATGTTATTCTTTTTAGACAACGAGGCGACGTCCACAGGCTGAACACATTGTACATTTCTGCCCTTTTAAAGATTCTAAATGACGCGTATCAATGTTGTACATCACATACGCCGTTAGTATGTTTACCAAGAAAATGTAATGTCATCAACGTGAACTATCCACATTATATTATTGGTTGACAACTCAATGGCCTTAGTACTCTAGCAGTAAGATGCTTGCATATCATTGAAGTGTCTCAAAACAGATGAGATAAACAAAAATGATGAGCTTATTTGTACACAAAAATGATTTTGAAGTAGTATATTTGCACCTCGTTCTAGAGTGATTCTTAGGCCCTGATTCAACATCAATATTATTCTAATGACTTAAGCTGTATTAATTAATCAGAACTTATAATAAAAGTCTTCTAATGGTGATTCCCTTCGTACGATTTCTCCTCACAACATTCTACAAACTGGGAGATATAACATAGTCCGATTGTCTCACAGCATTTGGGACATAAATATCACAATGATATGGAAGTGCAAAAAGCTATTTTAATATCCCACTTCCTCTGAGAAACGACTATTTTGTGGTGTCATATGAAAATATGTGGAATGAACATTAAAAATAATAACTTTATTGAATGTCGTTTCATGAATAAAATATGTCCATCGTATTAAATTTCGATGACAAAGTCTGTTTAATGTCAATCAATTTGTATACATCACATTCCTGTTATCGCACGTTGAAATGCAGACATCGTTTTTTTACTTAGTCATAATATGAATTTCACTCCTAGTTTAAGGTTGAAACTGGCAATAATAAATAATGTTGATTAAATGTTGTATTAATTGTTATTGTTAAAATTAATAAGAAGTACTCGGTTTATCGACTGCACTGTTTAATATATAAATATCAACATGTTTTGGAAGCGAAGCTTCCCTCATCAATATCCTCAATACTCTAAATATATACTGTGTATCATGTACTAAATGTATACTGTGTGTCCTTATGGGGAAGCTTTGCTTCCGAAACATGTTGATATTTATATATTAAACAGTGCAGTGGTGTAAACAAAGTACTTCTTATTGTTTTTTTTAAATAAAAGCGCCACAAAATAATTATACATCTATTGAAGAAATTGTTATTGTGTTTAATTCTTAGAAATATATTTAAAAAAAAAAAAAGTTAATCAAATTTAATAATGTTATCATTAGGTTCTGCAAGTGTTTTTTTATTGTTGTGACAACTGTTTTCGCGTTCAAATCCATTTTTCAAATGATGGTGATTTTGTAATACTTATTTTTACGTTTATAGGAAACGGAAGGACAAAAGACAAACAATGGCATTCAATACAGACTTCAACTTCTTTACGCAAATGGTAAGTAACATTTTGTTAAAAATTAATTAACTTTTTCTTCCTCATAATATTGTATTGTTTTTACCACAATCTAAGTGTTGTAAGCACTTGTGAATTGACTACCTGGAGAATATACAAATTGTACCTATATCTGTATGATACGATCATATTAATCACGATAACATCTTTATGTAACTTCTATGTTTATACCAACATATTTCTGATCCATTTTTTTCTATTCTAAGAGATTTAAGAATCTCATTAAGATCATTAAAAATATAAGAGGTTCCTATCAGATTAGCGGAAAGTGCCTGCATGTTGTCTTCAAACGAAATAATATAAAGTGTTTTGTACAAAGAAATATTCTTATATTTTTAGGTTCTACCATATAATCACTATCAAAATATGCGAGCAATCATTTTATTTATGAATAATGTAGTGTTTTACTGCCCGAGTAAAACATATTTACTTTTATTCTATAGAATAAAACTGCAGTTTCATAAAGTAGGTGTTCATAAATATCAGTAAGTAGTAAAAATATAATAGCTACCTACGTTTGGACATAAAATAAACTTTTAACTAAGTATATGTCCAGTAGGAATCGACAGCTGTTTGACACAAATAAGGATATTATGTATTTCCCGCTCTTAACGTAATGCATTTTATTCAATAAAAGTTGCTAATTTGAAAGAAATAATTAGTTTCGTTTCTGGATCTCATCAAAATATTTGATGTTTGAATTCCGCTATATTAATGTCACACTTAGTCATTTCTAAAAAGGCTTTATTGCGGGATGAACAAAAATTATGACTACGATGAGGCTATCTACACGGCCTAATTAAGCCCAAAACCGTAATCGATATTGTTCCTTATAACATACAAAGGCTCATTTAGCAAGGTGGTTTTTCTGTTTACTCGGCAGGCCTTGTGTAGGAATCCAGTATACCATATTAGTAGCGGACGGCGATATTAAAGGAAGCACACATAAGAGGAATTCGGACTAGTTTTTATTCTGACAGGAGAAAAGTAAATATTTGCGGTACGCCATGATTCCACAGACACAGTGGCTACCTGACTACCTAGTTGGCATTAATGCGAGTTATTTGTATCTATTTCTAAAACATTCATATTTTTTGCTCGACATGTGATTTGTTTCTTCTTTTCATTTGATATACTACCTACTTTTACAAACCAAAGATGGGATAGTCATGAACTAAAGAAATATCTTGATACATTTTCAAACGGCTGGTATCAGACAAGCTGGCGTCGAGTTCATGTTTATACCACATATTTACAAATATTTCTGATATCCAAAATATTATATCCGCTCTAATTCATACACTTATAACTTATCATTAATCATATATTTTTAATTATAAATACTGCAATCCAACTTTGCCATTATTTAAACAAGTAAATATTTCAAAAAAAGTATTAACATGGATATATTAAAATATAAACTACAAGCAGAAAATTGGCTTGAATTATATCAATGTAATGATGTCAATATTTTTTATAAAATGTTTGAAGAAAATTTATCTAAATTCATAAATGACTCAACAAATAACATCATATTCAAATCCAAACTACCTAACTTCAAACCTATAAAACCATGGATTACTTACGGTTTAATAGTATCCGTACGTCATAAGCAAGCTCTTTATCGACTAACTATTCAACAACCAAATAATGAACATTTACTGAAACGTTTTAAAGAATATAAAAACAAACTTTCAAATATCATGATACAAAAGAAAGTTATTATAAACAGAAGTTGATACAGGTTTAAAATGACGGTAAAGGAGTATGGACGATCATAAATGAGAAAATGATCAAAAAAAATTATAAGAACTGATTTCATTAAAGTACTATTATTCATGAAAATTCAAAAACATGTTGCCATAAAAGAGAACCCTTCAAAAGCTGCAAATATATTTAACTATTTCTTAAATAATATAGGAGAAAATCTTGCCAATCTCATACAAATAGATTCAAATATAACAATTCCATTCTGTAATATTCATACTGAAAATAAAACTTCGACTCACCACAGAGGACGATATAGTAACTCTTATAAACGGTATGGAAGGAGATTCTGCCCCAGGATTTGATAGAATTACAGTTAACATATTAAAAACAAAATTTCTAAACTGTTAATGCATATAATTAACACAAGTTTTCAATGTGGAGTATTTCCATCTGATTACAACAAACTACCATAACTCCATTATTTAAGTCTGGTAATCCCGAAGAAGTTAATAATTACCGTCCCATTTCAGTAATCTCAAATATTGCAAAATATTGCAAATTTTTTTGAAAAACTTGCAAAAAAAAGATTTAACCAATTTATAAAGTGTAATAGTATAATTCACAAAAATCAATTCGGCTTTATGAAAAGTAGAAGCTCACAGGATGCAATTAAAAATTAATGAGCCTTATTCACAATTCATTATATCTAATGAAATCATCAAAATGAGTTATCTAAGTTTTTATAGATCTCAAAAAAGCGTTTGATAGCATATCTCATGACAACCTTATAATTAAATTAAGCAACATTGGAATAAATAGTACGGTTCTGGAATGGATAAAAAGCTATCTTTTCAAACGTTCTCAAGTGCTAAAAATATACGATGTACCAAGTCAGCCAAAAGCAAGTAATTTCGGCATACACCAAGGTACAGTACTGGGACCTCTACTCTTTATCATTTATGTAAATGACATTCATAAAAAAGTTAAAAATAAAGAAGCTAGCAAATACTGATATTAATATATAGAAAAACTGGTTCGATAATAATTTCCTCTCCCTTAATACTGAAAAAACAAAATTTATTCCTTTCTCTATCAATAAATTTAAATCAAAACCAGAATAAAAATTACAATACACCAAATTAAATGCAACAGAACCAATTGTAATCAAAGATGTTCTATACTTCCTTGATTACAATTGAAAACTTAGAAAAACTTGCCCAACTTAGAAAAATTTAATACCTTGGTGTATTTATCGACCAGCATTTTAAATGTAACACATATTTGTGAATTTGATAAACGAATTAGAAAATGAATATATATATTTATAAGACTTAGAAATATTATTAGACTAGAAAACCTAAAAAGAGTGTATTACCCAATTGTTCAGTCTATTTTACAATATGGAATTGTTAGCTGGGGGGAAACATATGATAATACGAATATTTGAAGTCCACTTAAAATAATTCAAAGATTGATAATTAAGGTAATTAAAAAAAAAACATTAACGCTTTCCACTGAAAACTTTTTTACAATATTTAATGTACTTACAGTAGATAAAATGTATAAAAATATTAAATTATTAAAATTTAAAAAAAAAACCTTAACAATTTAAATTTAATTCATCCGCAAGATATCAGCATAACATTAAGATCCCATAATCCCATCTAGGAATAACTTTTTTGATAATCTTCCTTTTAATCTTAAAAATTATAGAAAATATCCATGAATTCCAACATAAATTAAAAAATTACCTCATGCTACTGCAACAGTCTTTTATTTATTATTACTACTAGATTTTTTGTGTTTTTATTTTCCCACAAACCCTGCGTTTCTTTTCTTTTATTTAATACTATTACTAATTATAACTTACTTATTTTCCACGACTAATTCGTAGTTTCCTGATATTATAAAACAACGATTTAATTATTTAAGCGAAAATCCCTCACCAAACGCAAGAACCTTGTTTCTTTATGGTGAGGAACAGCTATATTATGTTTTTGTTACACTGTATGAATAATGTTTTATCTATATACTTACTGTAAAAAAAATGTAACATAAAAAAAAAAGTATATTAAATTACATGCTAAAAATATGTATCACCAGTGTAAATACAACTGGGTGTTTGATGCAACGGAACATTTTGACAGCATACGGTTTAATTATAGTGAGGTTACGAAATGGAAAATTAAACGGCAAACATTGTAAACGACTATTCAAAATTATACTATTAAAAATGTATACACCAATTGAAACTCTAAGAATAATTTATACATCAATGGCACAACCTCTTGTATGATATGGATTAACAACATGGGGAAATATCACTGAAACTAATCTGAAACAAATCCAAATAGTTCAAAACGCTAATGTAAAACTAAATGTGGTCCCTAATATTTCAGACAGGGACATAATACACAATTTTGGTTCTAGAGTGCGAAAATTTTAACTGTCAAGGCTAGAATATGGTACAAACTGATAATTTAACATATTGTATTTAACCCACTGCATAAAGATAAATTAAACATATGTTATACTATAATACAAGATGCACACGCAATGATGGATTAATAGTATCGTAATATATTAATAAGTACGGTCAGAGAACGTTGGAATACAATATACATTAAGAATGTAACTTAATGCCAAACGCTATTTAAAAATGTTATTCAATGAGTGGGGTTAAATATATGCTGAAAAAATGACACAGAAAGTTAGGCACTGAAAATGTTAAAAAAATAAATATATGAATAGTATTTCAATGAGAAAATCGAAACGTTTGAAAGAGGGTTGAAAGAAATTTGGAAGATCTTACGATGAAAATTATAATACATTTACAAATATGTAAATACGAGATAGAAGGTAAATACCTGTTGACAAGCCAAATTAATTGGCTTATCAGGACTTAATTTGTAATTAAAATAAATAATTTATGTAAATAATAATAAATTTAAAAAACATAACAAACAATAATTAAAACACATTGACACATATCGTAGTACCTACATGTACGTGCAATAATTTAGCGTCAAGAGACTGACATTTCCATGACATACGTATCAAATTACAACTTCTTAAATGTTCCTCTATCCGTACAGAGATTAAATTAACTAAATTTATTTATTTATTTTATTTTATTAGTAAATCTATGCAAAGTTTGTTAATTTATTATGTGCCTGTCTCACTAGGGACATTCTGTGTTGAGACATACAAGTTTAGAAATATTGTTCTTTTGTCATCGTTGCATTTGTATGTTAATCCGAAATATTTAAATGGTTAATTTCGAGCGTTAGTAACATTAAGAACACATAAAAGTTTTAATCTTGTAGTTTCATTGCTCATCTTCTTCTTTTTTCAAATTTTCCATATCTTCTTCTCTTGGGCGTAAATTATCTCTTTTTTTACATTTAATGCCAATTTCATTTTCGAGGTTATTTATCATCGTCGGATTTCGAGCCTGTGACATTTGATTCCAAAGCCAAATCTCTTACCACTCTGCCATACATCACGTACATCTACAAACATTATCACACAATACAATTTATAGCTCAAATAAACATTAAAATAACCCTAACACTCTGCGCAATCCACACTTCCTTTGATAGCTTCTAGCCCGTTTCACACACACAGCCGTTCACTTGTCCAGCAAAGCTCCTAGTTTTCAAATGTGCGGTCAGCTTCCTGGCGAGGTCCGTTGTTGAGACTTCTGCCTCTCCTGCTCCCCTGCTCTCCTGGGAGCCCAACTCGGTGAAACCACATCATCTTGCATTACTTGTGAGAAGTTAAGTCTTCATTGTGCGCAATCTCAAATGGAATGAATTATTTTATATTTTGGCACTACTATTTGTGGTGAATATTGGTACCTACTCAGTACATGTAACTTACGTTATGATGTGTTTAATAATGTTTATTTTACATTTTAAAGCGAATATTTAAACCCTGTGATTAGCAATTGGTAACCTACGTATATTTTCAATATGCTTACCGACTTATTAATCACATGCGACTTAGTGAAACCATGGAATTTAAAGGATTTTGTAAGATTTGAGAAATTGACAAGAACATTGTGAAAGTATGTGGATTCAGATTTTATCACAAAAGTTATCTAAAGCGAAGCACACGATTCTTCCGTTTTATATAAACTTAATATAATATTGTCATAAAATAGTTCTAGTAAGAATCACAAAATCCCTTTGAAACCTTTTGGAAGGTTTTAGAGAATTCGTTAACATCTGTTTATTATAAAAATTTGTATAATATTTTAAGAATAATTAATGTATTTGCACAATCATTAATGTCTTATGATGCGTGTTTATACAGTGTAGGTAAGATCCTCTTTAAGAAAATCCTAAAAACTTACAATAAACATTTTAAATTTTTCTAAAAGACTGCCTGTTAGCTTTTGCCTTAGGAATATCAATTTGTATTGCCCATTCCTCGCTATAAACATGCAAGTCTAGCTGTTACACGATGCTTTAAACGAATAACATTTAAATTTAATGTACAAAAATAAAATTCCTAGTTTCGCTCTACAAGATGTAGCAGTATGGAAATGGCCATGTGTTAGTGAGGAAGATAAGACGATGAAACACACTAATACACCTTTGAACGTGAATATGTGTTTTAAAGGGTATTTCATATTCGGTAACGCCATTCTACAGCCAGTAATGGTTCGTAGATACCTACTCCATATTCGCTTCGGCCAAAGGTAGTTAAACCATGTTATTTGAAACAGAAGCCTTAATACTCTCTACCTTAAAAAACTCATCTCTGCTTTTAATAGCTCCTTGTTTAAATTAAGCAAAATTGTCACTTTTTTTCTTTTTTAATAACTCCACATAAGAGGTTGTGAAGAAAACATTTTCCTTGAGGGCCAATGCTATTTTTAGGGATGCTTTGTGTAGGGTATTTTTAAAGAAAAGGGGAGACCTAACCTCAACCGACCTCTCCACATGGACAAACCTCACCCAATGAAACCGAGCACCCCTGCTAAGTCACCAAACGTAACGAACAACTTGGGGTGACCTATAGCAGAGGTGTTGATTATTTAAGGAATGGCTCCAGGATCGGCGGTACCCAAAACCACCTCTCAAATTTAAAGAGTTGAATCGCGGATTGAAGAGAGTTTAAATGTCTAATCCTCAAATCTGTTTAAATTTAATTGAAAAAATAAGTGATAAGCTCAATTCAATTTAATATAAGTACGTGTATCTCGTTTCCCATCCATTTGAGTTCACATTCCACCCATTTGCCTTCACATTGATACTTGAATACACCATAAGCAATACTCATGGAAATTAAATGTAGCGAATGTACTAGTAGCTATTCGATATGCAAGTGGCTCTACGGCGTAGATACGTAAAGGTATGTGTCGGTTATACGGGGTCCCATAGCAAGCGGTAGGAGTAACCAACCATTATTTAGAATGGAGAAAAAAAAGTATAATAAAAAAAGTAATAATAAAGTAGCTTTTATATAGCGCAGTTTTGTGTCATTTTTTTACTACACTAAACTTTTTTTTTTAAAGTTTTATTAATAATGACACCAACAAGTGATTTTACATTTATTGGGAAAATCAAAAATATTTATTTACTAACTCCATTTAGAGGTATTCCTACAGTGCTCCTTTCATATTGTATTCTTAAACATACTTTATTTACATATCCTTAACATATTATATATATTCCTAATTGTTCTTAACATTACTCCTACAGTGCTTCTTAGTGATTCATTTAATGAAATAACAAAATATTATACAATTATACAAAGCAACACAAAGAGAACACATTCACAAAAACAGTGGAAAAATAGCAAACACTTTAAGACAGGAGTCAGGTCAGGTCATGTTCAGCAATAAGAACATTCTGAGTTTACATAAAACGAAAAACAAGGAGGAAACCGAAACCAAGTAACTACCGGAGGTTTTCCGAAGTCTTCGGGACAATGTAATTCGGGACAGAAATATCGAACATCTCTAACTGTGTATTTGAATTCGAAGGAGCAAAAAACAAGCATTCTGATTGGTTGTTACCTGTCCATCTCATCGATTTTAACGTAAGGCACACAATAGAAAAACAGACTCTATGCCCGACTAACGATTATGCAATTCGTAAAAAATTTTCTGGCAAAAACTTTTTTCACACATTTTACAACTGCCGTTGAATGCACAGTCGGCGCCCTAAGCCAGACCCTTCAGACGAGTTGAAATATTGCCAGCGCAATAGAAGATATAAATTATCCCATGTAATGGATATTTTTTTAATTTGATTTAGGGAATACTTTATGTATTTTTTTTATAAGATTTCTATTTTCAGGGCGCCCTTCAAATGTTGCGCCTATGTATTTATGCACAGTATGAACAGATGGCAGATCCGGCGCACTTCCCAACATGCCGTGAATTTCCCAACCCTCCCCAACTTTATTTAGCCTTTCAGTATTATCCAAACGGGGATGCCAGAGTATCGCCGGATCCGGGTAGTTGGAAATAATATTTTAATATAATTTTGGAAGGAGAGATTTCGAACCAGGTATAGTCGATCCCTGAGCCAGGCACAGGTAAATACACAACTCGGCTGTTCCTCTGTACTCCGTACCTCGTGCCGTGCCGTGCCGTGTGCCGTGTGCCTTGTACTGCTGTGTATTTCTCAGACGAGTCCTGTGGGAGTTTTTTGCGCTCTTCTTATCGACTACGTAAATACACTTTTGCGCTATTATGTTATTTACCAGTTACGCGTTTATATTATCCGCGTTTATGGATATTTATACTACACGTTAAGAAGCCTTTTGATGTTCCTTTAATTTAGAGTCTAGAATTCAGCATTTAGGGAAATTGATAAAATACGTGGGAATAAGTATTAAATAAAATATAACGTATTTTTATAGATAGGTCGCATAGAGACACCGGAATTTTTACAAATAGTGGATCAAATACAGAATCTTGATAGTACCCATGAAAATTTGACGATTTACTGAAAGGGAGGATAAAAATAAAAATAAAACTAGTTATAACAGTAGTTTACACGTATACTTACATAATAAAAATTTTGGGTTTATTAAAAATATAATATAATGTTTATTTAAAATACGTTCTTATCAATTTTTGAAAACCTATTTCTAAAGAGTCTGCATCGCAATCCTTACTTTTATATTGTGTAACACCATACAAACATGGCAGTGACGTGCGTTGTTCTTTAGCCTAAGGCAGTGGTTTTGAAAGCGGGGGTCGCGAGTTAACAATAAATAAATAAATATTTTTTAATGCTTATTATACAAATCAAAGAATGGCTATAATTTTACAGAAGAAGGAGGTCGCTAACATAAATAAACATTGTACCCAAATTATGGGTGCCCTTGCTTGTGTTCAATTTGTATTAACGTTAAAAACAAAAAAGCTGAAACTCCGTGCGCTTGTGCAAAGTCCGATATTTATGAGAAGTGCACACCATTGTCACATTAAGAGGTCGAGGTTGTTTTTGGTTACTAAAAGGGGCTAGCGCCTTTTAAAAGTTTGAAAATCGCTGGCCTAAGATAAGCTGTGTGTAGTTTTTCATGTTCGGGTTAAAATTGCGTATTGAATATTTAAGAATGGACGTTTTATTATCATCTTTCACTGATTTTTGTTGCCATCGAATCAATGAGCCAACGTGTTACTTTCCAAATTCATGAAAGATACATTTTAACAAGCAGGCCTTTAGTTTGTTTTTTATGGTTTGCTTTTCTTAGGGCAGGTACAGCTTTTTAGTATTTATAGAGTACACAATACGTAGAATGGAATGGAGTCTCTTTGTATCACTTTGTATATTTTTAATACTATTTTGTAATATGTACCAAAGGAGCACTGTAAGGGTAATGTTAAGAATAAGTAAGAATACGTTTAATATGTTAAGAATATATAAATAGAGTATGTTTACGAATATAATATGTATGTGATTATTTCATGAAAGGAGCAGTGTAGGAATACCACTGAATGGAGTTAGTAAACCACAAATTTAAAATTTTGTATAGTAAAGATCAGTTGAAGTTAAATAACAAAAAACTGCGCTGTATAAATGCTATGATATTATTATTATTACATGCCGGAATAATATAAGAGAATGTATGAGGCGATGTATGAATGTGAATGAAGCAAGAAGTGTATGCCAAGATCGAGTTGTTTGGTGATCCGTCCTCTCTGCCTACCCTTGCAGATGGTTAGTTAGTTAGTTAGGTTGATACTCTATTATAATGTAACCAATATAAGAAACAGAATCCATTTTATTTATTTTTATACTTATTTGAGCTTTTCAAAAATTCAAACGTAGGACTCAAAGTCATGAATTCACACTAGTAAGACCATAATCCTTTCGCTAATGAGGCCATTTGATGTCCTTCATTGGGGTCTAAATGGTTTACAATATCAATGAAATTAGAAAAATATATTTATACGTTATCATTATATTACTATTAGGGCTCTTTTTTTAAATACCTAGTCAAAAGTACATTAATCTAGATGCTTAGATTATGACATTAATCAATAAATGGCTACAGCGGTTATTACGGAATCCAAACACTCCAAACGTCATTCCAATATTACTCAATGCCTAGAATGTTCATCACTCCTGGATGCTGCACTGATTAGTTTCTTATAAACAAAAGTTAAAGGATATATTTTTAACATCAAATTTACGTACACGAGATTAACTTTACCAAACCGCATCTTTGTAATTTCGACACTGTTATTTCTGAATTGTTTATTTAGCGAACGATTGAAATATTTAGTATAAAAAAACTACGATGTCTTCATTAATTTTTATTGTGTTTTAAGTTTTTTTATTATTATGACTGATGTTTCGGCATTCAAAGCCATTTTCAAACTGCGTTTAATCTAGTATTTATAAACGTTATATTAGGATCATTAGTTCGTTCAGTTATTTCGAATCAAATAACAACAAAAAATATCAATTTTCCACTTTTTTGCATTTTTACGAGCTTAATAATATTTTTTTTTAAATATGTCTTCATTAATGGATCATTCAAAGCTCCGTGGCTCATGATGGAAATGATGTTGTATACACTTAAATTGGAGACAAAAACAATCTCTTTAAAATTTGATGAAGCCAGGTCTGACTGTTAGATAGTTATTGCTGCGACAGTACACGTATCATATATTTATATCTAAGAATTTTCACGAAATTTGCACAACCGTTTCCATTTTGGACTTCAGTGCTCTATGAATACTCGTCTATGCTCAGCTCGTAACGTCAACGCAATGACCTATTTTCGGCTCACAACGTCATTTTACCAAGCAAAAGTCAGCACGTCCCTGTGTGAAATCATCCTCTATAGCTTTTTCGCCATTTACAGCATGCGGTAGTAGCAACAGAGTACACAACACGGTGGTAGAAAATAAATGTCGTGTCGTGTAATTTTAACCTGTTAACAAATTGTGCAGTCATTCCGCTACAGAGTGGGGGCGGAGCGGTAAATGAGACAAATGGGATGACTCGAGGAGTTTTCATGAACACTTTTCAACTTTGGGCTTTTTCTTTGCTGTCTTTGGGTTTTATACACAAAATAAAGTACAAAGAAAATCCCAAAAAACTTTCAATAAAGTCGTAATTTTTAAAATTAAAAAATATATTGTCATGTCTGACACATTATTGGACTTAAGGTCTCCATTAAAATTCATCGGGTACTCTATAAGTACTACATGCATTAATTAAATCTATACTAGCGCAGACCTGTGTAAAAAGACAGAATAATATATTTTTTAAAGTAAACGAATTTAAAAAATAAATAAAAAAATAACATTTTCTTTAATTGTAATATATTTTTTTTAAATACTAATATTAAAAAAAAAATTATGCCTTTCGAACACTTTAATTTTAAAATTAATGATTTTGAACAATTTAATTTTAAAATTAACGAATTTTTACATTTCAATTTTGTTTAAATATTGACACCGTCGAGAATCGGACCCCGATCAACTGATTGGTAGTTTCCTGTATCCCTTGCTATTCATGCGCACTAACTATTGAAAGAACAGTGAGATAAATTCATTATAAATATGTACCTACTGCAAATAAGAATTATGTGTTTTTGAATTTTAGAATAAGGAACTCCATTGAAAAATATAATGGCTTTAATAATAAGTTCTCATTATCAGTAAACGCCGGTTCTGAATATATAATTTTTTTTATTATATTTATATTATTATATTACATATAATTATTAAATTATATAATATATTATACATTATACGTAGAATTTATAAATCGTTATTTGAAAGTGAATAAAAAATTATCTCATGAAAACTCCTTGTTATGTTGGTACCATTGCTTTTGGAACATCTGTCTTCATATACGCATTCTGTTTTTGGATTAGTATGGACATTTATACATTTATTTTTCACTTTTGTTTTGTACTTTAAATATGCATTTTTTAAATTTTGGCGAAATTTTAACTTAATTTGGGTATCTTAAAGCTCTATAATTATTGTTCAAAATAACAAAACTATTATTAGTGAAATAAATTAGAGTATTTATTAGCAAACCAATTTTCAATACGGATATTATGATAATATTATTGCTCAATACTATTATTATTATTTGAGTTTCTAAAAAGGTACATAATTTTATTACTTATGTTTAGTGATGGTTTACTATGAATAGAATATTAAAATGTACGATAAAGCTTATCCTTGTTTTAACATTTGACATTTAACCCTCAAAAGTGATCAAAACCGACCAGCCACAGATTTGGAGCTCTTTTGGCGGGCTCTGAAAAATTGAAATTTTGACAATTATTTTAACTATGTAAACTAACATTAGAAAAAAAAAAGAAATATACTGGTATTTAAGTTTGAACTTCACTAGTGTTAAAAAAAATTGGACTGGAGTTCCTTATTAGATGCGATTTTACACTTTTTAATAAGTGATTTGAATTGGAGTGTTGCGTATAGTAATGTACTCCGTACTTACCTCACAACCGAAATTGTGTTGTTCAATAACACCTATTCATAATAATTAGGTAATTAACTACTCTCATTTAAATTTCCGATTTTTTAAAAGTGAGATCTTGGTGAGCTTTATTAAAATAGATTCACAGCTATCGTAAGGAACAACGGTACATGACTAATATTTTTTTTGTTGCACAGGTATGCGACAGGAACAGGACATTTTCGTCAGACTTATCGACTCCGTTACGAAACAGGTGAGTTATCTTTTTTAAATATTCAATCAATTATCTTTAAACAGCACGTCAGAATAATTGTATCAATTTCGTACCATGTACACATTTTTTTTAAGTTTTGGAAATTTTATTTCATATTTTGTAAATGAAATCCTCAGCACAGGAAATCCTAGTGAGGATTTCCTGTGCTGAGAAAAAAAAGATTTACTATTAATATTGTTATTATTACTAACATTTTCAAGAATTTCTAAACATTCAAAATGTTTTTTTAGAATAATCTGTGGGTTTTATACTGCGCACACTGCCATGCAAAAAACCCTTTAAAATTCTTTCCTTTTTAAAAAATCTGTTAACATACGCGAATTCAAATTTCTTAAGAAAATTGGATCTTTTTTTAAATTTTTCATAAATTAAATTTTTTATCTTGCTAGTACATTAAAGGATTGATAGATATATGTCTCACTCGAAAAATTCCTTTCTCGAGACAGACATAGGAATTACATAAATGATACAGTGAAATAAAATAAAAATAACGAAAAAAGTTAAAAGATATTATTTTAGTGTATAGAGATTAGATTGTATGTAATGTTTTTGAAATTTTATGATCCAGGTAAATGTAAACATATAAATAAAAATTTTATTGCACATGCCTAAAGACAGAGATATATTCAAAATTGAATAATCACCCCAAATAAAGTGTTTTAAAGTTACTTCAATATAATCATAAACCCATTAATAACTTTAATATGTGAATTCAACAATTAGAATATTTTTACGATCAAACTGCTGTAGTTACTGTAATAGAATGAATTATTATATCCATAGCTATTTTATGAAAACGGCACATATCTACCCTTCGAATAGATAAATAAAATGTAATTGCGAATTAAAAAGCATCACTAATTAAATCTGTGGAGATATGCAAATTATTAGCAAAAATCGACAACGGCGTGAAGAGTTAACGTTATTTTATCAATGCACGTGCAGTTTAGAGGTACATGTATTTATCTGAAACCTGGATTCAAAATTCAGTATTTTTGCTATTGTTTTAAGAGTGATATAGAAGTGTCGCTAGCTTTAGAAATGGTTACAAATTTCCACCGTCAAAGCTGTGGGCAGTTTCACCGACTAAGTAGGAAACTTTATTACCGATGACAATCTGCCACGCGGCTGACACGTGACGATCACGTGTGCACCCTCCCGCCCCGTGGTTCAATCAGCGCTGTGATGATTGTGTTGTTATTTCCTGCAGATCAAAATACACCCCTGGAATGAAAGCTACTTGATAAGGAATAAGTTACGATGTTTGAACTGTTTTGTATTCGGGATTAAACCAACAAACGATGAAAAGTATATGTATAGCTGGGTGAACATTAATTACTTATTTAATTAAAATTTACTAGTAGGTACCAATTTTACAGTCTTACATTATTTTTATTATAATTGATAAAATAATATAAAAATCACCTTCACTCATTTCTTTACCGATAATCAAGTACATATATACAAAAATCACTGATTTAATGCTCTGAATGAACATTGAAGCTCTATAGTTCGTAATGAAAATTACACTGGGAATTCAAAATAGCTGTGTTGATTCCAATTGCTGAATTTTAGATAGACAAAAATGTAAGCTCATCGCCGGAGAGTTTTCAGTGAGACGAACAAACTGATTTATATTATATTATATTTATATTCTTAGGTACGATTCTACACGGCTCAAAAACTTGTAGGAAAGCCAAGAATAAACTAAATAATGATACATTTTGGTATTTTTTTTTGTTTAAGAAAGACAAATATTCTCAGGTTTCGAATAACCTGACAATATTTTAAAATCTCCTACTATCATCACAGTAAGCGGAAGCTATTGCTTGTGTCGTAATAGAGGACTTAACCAGCCGAGGAATTGAATTCAAAACGCCTGGGTGAGACCCAAACGCGATGCCAACCCAGTCACTGACCGGTCAAATTATTTACTGGGATTTAAATAAGCACTTTGCTTCAAACACAAAATTTACGTAAACTGCGATTTCTTGAGCAATTTCGAACTATTTTATGTTCCTAAATTTTACTTTAAACAAATAATTAAATTAACTCTATTTTCCCATCCTTAATGTCAATACACAAAACCCTGATGATAAAGGGTTTCAATATTAGGGAAATCAATAATAAAATAATCCTTTTTTTATTTATAATTTTTTACCAATGCTTATTAAATTGGTTATAATTTGTTCCTAACCGTATTAAATTAACCAATTATTTCACATAAAAAATGAAGTTACGCAAATTACTTTTTGTACCTAAATAGGTGTCACAAATTAACCATTTTAATACTCATTCAAGCTTTACTTCATTTTGTTGTTTAACTATGCGGAAAGGGGCTTTATTTGCAAATTCGCAAAAATGCTGATAAAAGTGAAAAGTTTTCAATAGTTCACAAGAAGAATCAAATATTCGTTGAAATTAACCAAAATAAAATAAATAACTGCTTAATGAATAAATGAAAAAATGAATAAGAACGCCGAAACTGCTGTCACTATATTAAAAAAAGTACTCCCCTAACTAATAAAAACGACAAAGAAGACCCAACTAATTAGAGGACATCAAAAAATCTTAATACAAGTAATAATTGTTACTCTAAGCAAAAAATAGCCCTAGTACGCCTCAAAACAGGGACCCTTGTGAGAAAGACCAAGAAAAAACACAAAAAGATCTTTAAAACAGTTATTCTTTAAACATTTTCATTCCTTTACCATATTTTGAATATTCAAATGCTTATTCAAGTAGTACGACAAAGCAGAAAAAAATAACTTAATACGAACATTATTATATTTCGATTCCTTTAAATTAAAAAAAAAATACATATGGGGTGGTGGGAATTAAACAAAATGACAACCTATAAAATAAAATAATGTTTAAAAATTACGTTGTTGAAAATAGGTACCTACTAAATGCCGTAACGTAAAGCTTGACGTAAAAGTGGTAAAAGTTTCAAGTGGGGCAGGGAATGAAAGGGGGGGCAGGAACAGTCAAGGCCCAGTAAAGTTAAGCCGGGACGTAAGAAGCAGGGGTACCAATAGGTAGCAAGTAGCTACTCGTAGTTTGGAAGGAGCAGCCTTTGAGTTAATTATTTGGTAGCCATAAATCCCTGTTAATTGGGTATAGCAGAGTCGCGGTTCACGGGACGCTTATGGCCTGTTCGCTACTCGTTGCCAGTGGCGGACTTCGTTAGAAAAACTGAACGTTTCAAGGTTTAAATGTAAAAAAAAATCAGCTTATTCTCGACGTTTCTATTCTTAGTGTGACGAATAATTAGATAGGTAGCCAGAAAAATATATTGTTTTTGAAAATTACTCATTATGACAGATGAGATAAATTTTGCATTTTCTTATTAGCGGGACTGAATACGCTGAAATGATTATGATACATGAAAAAATAATAATATACGTCTTTTCCGAGAATTGAATTATATGCTAAATTACCGACCTACCGAGAAGCCATTTAAAAAGAAACAACACAAAACCTTTTGTTTTCGAAGACTTTTAATTCACAATGTTACAAGTACAGAAGTAATTAGATATTATAAGGTGGGGGTACATTTTGAATTGAAACTAAAATGTCTGGAAATTGTTACATAGTTAATTCCCAAGAAATGCAAAAAAAAATACATAAACTGTGTTTTACCCTCGCGTATCAATAAAATCTAGTATTTTTCAGGTCATTTTACAAAATCGCGTTACAATATAAATATCTATAACAGTATTGATATGCTGAACTATTATTAACAATTAAGGAGGCGTTTGCGCGCAAGTCAATATTTATTCCTTAATCTTTTGTTACACACTTATTATTACAATAGTTAAAGCACGTAAAAGGGGATGAATTCCGAATTCAAGAAACTTAAATGCGTCCATTGTACATTAAAAAACTTTTTAGATGCGGTTAGTATTCCTGTATGTAAATATATATAATAATTTAATTTTTTCCTATTAAAAAGATATACAAACATTCCCGTTTTACGATTAACCTGACAATATTTGAAAATATCCTACTACCATCACAATGAGCGGAAGATCTTGCTTGTGTCGTGATGAAGGACCTAGCTAATTTAGGAATTGAACTCACGACGCGTGGGTGGGAGCCAGACGCGATGCCAACTCAGTTACTAACAGGTCAAACCCATTAAAATACTAGGTAGTACTAGGTATAATTAACCTAATAGTACCATGGAATTCCACCAAAAAGTTAACACCTACGTAAATACGAAAGTAAACAATAATATAAACCGTATTCATAATGGGACGCCACTGGCCATGAAGGAAAGAGTAAGCCATGAGAAGGTTCCTTGTTAGACTAACTGCGGCGAAGGGTTATGCCGTACACGTAAATTTCCTTTTACGGCTCTCGACGTAGGGACTCTTCTTTCATACAGGCAATAACGATGAATATACACCCTTATACATATACACCCACCCCCGCCGCCCGCTCGCCCCTCCCCTACCGACTAACTGCCCCTTGGAACTAAGACGACGCGAATAGCTATGCTTAGTTTATATGGACACTTTGCCAATGTTGATCAGAGTTGATAAATATTTTAACTAAATAGGAAAGTAGCTACGTTTAATGGAGATGATAATAATAAATCTTTCATCGGTAAATCAATTAAATTCATTGCACAAATTTGAGTTTGTCCTAAATAAATTATAAAAAATGTTAAAGTATTTCAACCCTTATTTCAAATCTAGCACGTAGTACCAAGATTATATAGGAAATGCAGTACACACACATGGGTATGAGTTTTGGCACTATTTGCAAAGCCAGTCTAAAATCTGTCTTTTTTTTTCATTAGTGAATCCTATTCTTATAAAATTCGACACCTTTTACAGCTCGCGACCTCCGTAAATATAACATACTATGTTGTAACCAAATATGTATAAATAACTTAGTTAACTGAAGATTTTTTTTGGTAATATAAATACATTTACTTTTCTAGGTAATATAAATACATTTACTTTTTTTAAATATATTTTTATAGTTCATAATTATTTCATTTATAATATTTTAAAAAAATAGTTATACTTATTCAAAATGTATACTACTCTTATGTTTGATCCATTTGCTTGTGTACAGAATAGGAGTGTACATTACTATTATAATTTATCAATAGTTAAAGAGAAAAAAATATATGGCTGTAGTTTTCTATTATCTTCTTGTAATGCGGCCATTAAAAATTGCCGAGTATTGTTATTATGAAGTAAATTTAACAAATTATGTTGACGATAATTTAATCGTCGTGTCATAAAATTTAATTATGTCTACATCTACTAAGGTGCTTAAGTATTTGTTTTTTAAACCCGCTGTCAATTGACACTTTAAAGCTTTTTAAGCTAACGATCGCATTATATCGCAAGTTTACCCGCGTCGTAAAACCGACATAAATCTGCGTGCAGACCTGTGAGCTTATGGCTCCTGTAATATTTGTTGCGTTTAACATAAATTCTCTTCAGCGATATATTACCCCCCACCCCCACCCACCAACTCCTGCGCTCGCGGTACTCTGCCCCATGCGCCAGGGATTCTCAGACTTGGGCATATTAACGGAGATCCTCTATAAAATTATTACGAGGCAAGTAAGTTAAATAAAAAAATGCCCAAGTAAATCTTACGAAAATACCCACAATAGAGAATTCAAAGCATTCGTATACAACCCCAAACGAAACAGGCAACTTCTCAATTTTTAATTCACTGATTAATTCAACAAAGTATTAACTAAATTTCTAAAAATGTTTTTGTATAACTGTATGTTTTCCAAAACCAAAACAAACAAAAAAATCTTACTGAAAACCACTAAGGAAACTAATGGGGGGACTATTAGCAGAACACTGCTCAGGAGATACATGCAACTGTTTGGGTTGAAAAACACAAATAACTGTGGAAAATTAAATGACTATGAAGAAAATGAATTTCACAAAAAAATATTAATAATCAGTGACATTATCCCAAGGCTAATGTGTCTGCAGCGTATTAGATTACACATATAATTATAATTACTTCTTCAATAAATCAAACATTATTTCGTAGTTTCATTTTCAATAAAATTAATAGGAAATGCTTTAATATAAACATATCTTCATTTCTTCAATAAATATATGATTTTTTGTGGTGTCATTATAAATAAAAAGTACTCAAAAATTTCATCAAGAAGTAGCAAAATTCTCATTTACGGGGTGGGAAAGGAAAATGGAGGTGTTCTATAGAAATTTCAAGTAGATAGTGACCTTCCAATTCTTTTGAAAGTTGAGTGTACAAAATTTCATCGAACTCGGAATAAAACTGTAGATTTGTGTACAAAACAAATAAAAACCGCTCGGGATACATATTAAAATATGGTGAAATACCAACATTCTGCTTTAAATGGTAGAAAAAAGGGGGATGGGGGTGGTTTTAGAAATCTCTTGTAGACAGTGACCTTCTTCTTATTTCGAAAGTCAAGTTTGCAAAATTTCATCAAGCTCAGAATAAAACTGTAGATTTGTATACAAAACAAACAACCCGCGCACCCGTAACATTCTCCTTTATATAATCGGAAGAAGAAGAATAGACAGATAGATGGAACTGCTAAAAATATATGCGGTATTCAAAAAGGGACTATAAAAAATACATACACATACTTGCAGATTAGACTTAAATTCCTTGGATGGAGAATTATTCTTACACAACTCTATGTGAATTAAAAATATTTGTTGAGTTGAACGAGAACTAATTTCCCGGACCTATACAAAATCTGTACGAACCGACCGTTTGAACAGTTTGAGCACCCCTGCGATACACCGTATACAAACCGGGGCTTTGGAGTAAAATGATGCCCCGGTACTAAAACTCCTAATAAAGTATTACAACGTTCAACGTAGGCAGGGATAAATAAACAATGTGATGGCGTGAACGCGATATTCGCGCCCTCTCGCGCTTTGTTTTAAACCGAATCTGCATTAAAACGCTTATGAAGTGGAGAACTCTAGCGAACTTGCCGGCGATTTCATTTTAATATACATCCCATAAGACTGACACTGTCGTGTTTCAATAAAGTTGCGGAATCTATCCATAGCTGTACAGTGACTTTTTTTTAAAGATAATATTTTATTTCCAATTCACATTGAAAATTCTTTAAAAGGTATTTCTTTACCCGTGCAGAGTAAATAAAATTTTAATTAAAGTGTTTTAAGACATCGGAACAAATGATAGTCGCGAATGTATAATACATTTTAGGCATGAATTTGATTATTGTTTACAAATATGCTCTTTTGATTAGATGTAAAATTTAATTTTCGGGTAAATAAGTCAATAACTAACCTCGATACAGGCTTAGTCCTGGTGAGTTTAAAAATGAAATTGTAAGTGATAAATGTAACATGTAAAGAAAAAATAAATAAAAACAAAACAAGTGATTTATGGTGCTTCTTGTTAGCTAAGAGGCAACCAAAGTGGAAGATACTCTCAGTATCTTCCTGCTGAAAGACCACCACTCCGAATTAAAACGTTACTTGATATGACCTTAGCCGTGTTTGGTGACCAGATGTGAATAATAATAATAATAATAATAATGTCGTTATTTCAGCAGAATAAAGCGATGAGTGCAATACTCTGTTTGCTATGTAAAAAGAATACATTTAAAAATAATAAAAAATTACGTGATGTAGAAATAGAATATAAAAAATAAATAAAAATTAAAAAGCCGGGTACTTTCCATCTTCCCCTCCCTACTACCTTCAGCCTCACAACATACCCCAATTGAGGATGCCATAGACACGGTGGCTCCGGGCGGTTGGGAGCATTTGGGACTCATTTGTCGTATTCAGATTTAAAAAAAAAAAAAACACTTATTCATTTTCACTTCTCGTCTCGTATCTGTTAATATGGATTACAATTATTAAATCAAAAAATTAAAAATCTAAGATTTTTATTTAATGGCATTTACTCGAATTAAAAAAAAACTATTCACTTAACTATTACAGGAGTTAAGTACAAAAAGGTGTACTTCCCTCAAAATAATACGCAATACCCTATTCCAATATTTTGCAGTATCTACCTACGTACTAGCAATCTTTGCATATTTTAGTACATCGACGAACTGTGCTGCATAAGCACGGGACATTCGCGTGTTATTTTATTCAACAAACGGATTTGAATTTATATTGCATTTACTCATTATTATCAGCTTAGCCCGTATCGAAAAACATGCCTCCAATAATAGCCATTATACTATCGAACTATAACTAACTAATACATGATGACGTTCCTACTACATAGACTTATGTTGGTATGGATCAGCACACTTGCAAAGCGATGATATTATGTCAATGATATCGGCATTAGATAGTGCCAGATTACAGTGCAGAATGGAATTAGTTCACAATGCCGTTCAATTTCACATTATACATTATTGTTTATTATGAAACAACATCATTTCGATTCTGATGTTCGTACGGAGTACGTAACGGCACGTATCGGTCTAATTCTAAAATACTAATCAATTATTAAAATATATTAATTCGAATCCAATTCTAAAATTCAAAAACACGTCATTCTTTTATTCAGTAGGTAGTTACATAAAAAAGGGAAGGAGTGTAAGGAGAATATATGACGTGAATGTGAAGGGAAGAAGATGCCGGGGAAGCCATGGCATGATCAAGTGAATCAAAAACTTTAATCGGGCCATGTAAGAAGTCGGAATAATGGAAGATGTTATATAAATGTGAATGAAGCAA